>CATIWQ010075616.1:0-53144 GCA_949673415.1 Euphorbia schlechtendalii | reverse complement strand
TTTTTATAATTTCACCGATCTTTGATAGCTTCGATCCTATGCCAAATCTCTAAGTTCCACGCCTCTTTTTGCACCTTTTTCACTCTTTTTATATAGAATTCCACTTTAGATTATTTTACTCCCAAGATTTACCTAGTATCTACATTTGCATCAAAAACAACTACATACCACGTGAAATATTTTATATGAAGTATAAAAATGGCTAAAACTATAGTGTTTAATGTATAAAATTAATGTGATAATAAGTGTAATTATACACTTATCATGCAGCATACCCATCATCCCAGAAATTGTATGAAGAAGGGTATAACACACTGTTTACCTAATTCCTCACAACCCCTATTAGGATTCAAGGTTGTAAATTTTTTGAGACCCAAGCTTGTTATCACATGGTAATATGGCAAAACCACCAATACTATGAGCCTTATACCATGGCCTAGATGTTACATTGATATCACCTTTACCTCAAAAGTTAGAACTTGCTGACTTCATTTACTTTATAATCAACCTTGTTACATGCATGACCATTCTTCATACATTTACCATGCATGATCTAATCACTATTTTATGTGCTTCAGCAAAGGTTTGGAGAAGGACTAATCATCATCATGTCCCAATCTCTCCTATCATGGCTAGGCAAGGGAGCATTCCATCCCAATAGGAGGGGGTACCATACACCGATTCTAGTGAAGATTCAGGTTCAGGACAAAGCTTCAACTTGAGCAGGGATCAATTCTTCAACATGACCAACTCCCAAGATGACAACATGACCAGGGGCCATTACGCTCGTGAGGGGCCTTTCACCCAAACTCAAGGCCCATAACAAAACATCAGTGGGGAAATTGCAAATGTATTGGAAGCCTTCATCGCTAGTGAGCAGTTTGTTTAGGCTATCTAGCATCATGCTCGTCCAAGGTAAACAAAGAATCATAATTCAGATTGATTGTTAGATTCTGAAAATGCGGGGAACGTTCTACCCCCACTAATGGCCATCCTCAAGCAAGGAGACCACTGTTCTTTCATAGTAGTAGCCCCCAAGCAATATGTTCCAGTTTGGCACCGAGAATGGTCCAGTGCAGTTCAGACCCTTTCAAGTGGGGTAGAGTTTGAGGGGTGACCAGCCAGGGCCAGCTAGGGTAGCCCAACCATAGTAATCTATTCGGATCTAGTCAGTTCAGTCATCAGATCATTAGCACACCACCCCCGCAATCAATCACTTAGTTATCAGCGATGCCATTCAGTAGGCCATCTCTTAGTTTCACTCCTCCTAGTTTCAACTCTCAACAGGTGAGACCTCATAGCGCTGTTGCCCCTACCCTATTCTATGCAGGAATAAGTCCCCTGATGGATAAATAGTAGATAGGCCCTCACTCGGTAGGTGTGCCAAGCTTTGCCATTGGCTCTAAAGGTATGGCATTCACTCATGGCCAACCTCGCCAACCATAGGTGACCTTCACTCATCTGTATCATTCGAGGTTCCCCTACTACAGTGAGGGCACAATGCCTTAGAGTTAAGGACCAAACATAGCAGATCTTTGGCAACAATTCTTAGCCACTCATGCGCATCAATTCTCTGGTCATCCTCCCAGCCATTACCCGAAACTTTCGGTAGTATACGAAGAAGATTGGCTTCCTAATAACTTTGTCATGCTAGAGTCGGTGAAGTATAATGGGGAAGGGGACCCTAGATCTCACTTGGTAAATTATCAAACCGTAATGCAGTCGAGGAGAATTTTAGATAAAATGTTAGCCAAGTTATTCATAGTCACTCTAGGTAAGTTTGCTAATGAGTGGTACAAAAACTTACCTCTAGAAGTTTCAAGTGATTGGGACCATTTGTCAAAGGCATTGGTGGAGCAATATGGGTTCAATTCCCAAATGAAAATGATGATGCAGAATATAGAGGTCATTAAGCAGATGCCTAGTGAGCTATTCAAACCCTACTATGACCGCTGGATGAAAACTAGGTGTTGTTTAAAAACCGCCTCAACCTATCCGAGATATTATGAAACTCCTAAATGGGGCCTTACCAGAGTATAGAAACCATTGGGGATGGGCACTTTCATGTCTTACAATCATGTGTTTGACAAAGTAGAGAAGCTGGAGAGGATCGAAGCCATGAACACGGCGGCGGCCCCACTAATTAGCAAGCCTTGGTATAAGAAGTCCAACACAAGATCCTCATTAACACCCACCTCCTCCCAGCCTAATGGGTAATAAGCAGCGATGTAAGTGGTGCAAACAAAGATGGTGGCATCTGTGCAGCTACCAAAGGAGGAATATCATGAGATCTCCCCCTACTCTGCTAATTTGGGATTCTGTTCACTAAATTATGGGAGTTAAAGAAGTTGGAGAGAGTAAAGCCCTAGGCTCCCCCCGAACCGAAGAAAAAGAACAATTTCTACCATTACCACGTGGTGGCTGGCCACAAGACTAACAATCGCAAGGACCTCTTGAGGGCTATCCGCAAGCTGATGGAGGATCGAGTGATTGAGGAACCTGCGTTAAATCCTAATATGACAAGTAACCCCCTTCCTCAGTTTGAAGATAAGGTGGGGATGATCGACTCAGGGATAAAAGGCAATGTCATTTAGCTATGCATGGAGAAAGCAGTGGAAGAATCCGTGATGATGATAGGATCAGGGGTTGACCCTTGTCAAGTGATTACAAACTTGGAACTTGGAATGAGCTCGTTTAACTCATGGAAGGTTGAAAGCTGCCACTACCCTAACTTCAGGTTATGCGGGATGTCCACATAAGAATACTAGGATGCCCTAAGTTTCCATGTCTTTAAGTACAAGACCATCATGAGAGCGTAGGGTCTCTCAGATGATATGTTAGCAACCTTGTTTCTGTGTTCATTGTCAGGAATAGTAGGAGATTAGTACTTGACTCAGCCTCCCTTTACTAGGGCCAATTGGTATTGTATCTCCTTTGCCTTCAAATGCAATTTCTTATACATGGAGATTCCCAAGGTAAACATGATGGACATGGCAGCCTGCATCCAGGATGAGGATGAGACATTCAAGGAGTATAGCTCATGGTGGATGTCCATTCAGGTGATGATCAAGAAGAAACCATAGAGGATCATGTTAATTGGGATGTTGATTAGTGGAGCATACCCGAATTCCATCATTGCCTCAACTCATGCTAGTATGTAATCTTTAATGAACTTATCGAGGTAGCACTAAAGATAGACACAGAATTTCAAAGTCTATTGCCTGAAGTTATAATGGTGGGGTCAGGTATACCGAATGGCCATGTGTTTAATTTGATATCCTGATCTAACCATGGAAAAGGTCCAGCATAGCCAAGTCAAGCAGGGAAACAAGTGCCGCCACCGGTTATCATGTCCAAGGGGTTTGCTCAAGTCATGGGTATAGCCTACGTGGGATGCCCATGTATGATGAAAGGGACTCACCCACCTTTCACGTTCTCAAATTTGAGACCTTTATGAGGGTGCAAAGACTCCCTGATTATGAATTAGCTAAGTTATTCCTATGCTCCTTTTCCCAGAATGTGAGAGAATGGTATGGGAACTAGCCAGCGGTACTAAGGCATAACTGGAATTGCATCTCTGAGGCATTCATTAAGAACTTTGTTCATATAGAGAAGCCCAAACCCACCTTGAGAGAACTAACGGCCTGCGTCCAAAACAACTACGAGTCCTTCAAGAAGTATGCCCAGTGCTAGATGAACATCCAAGTTTGAATACCATACAAACCAGAAGTATACATCATGGTCTAGATGATGATCTAAGGATCTAGGTTTTCATATAGTCAATGCCTTAGTCCAGTGGATCTCTAAACTTTTGAGAGTGTGTTTGACATGGCTACTAGATGGGACTAGCTACTTAGGGAATCTAGGAAACAAATCAACAAGGAGGGATTGGTAAAAAGTTGAGTCATGTAAATGATCACTGAAGCCAATCTAGACAGGGCCCTGGTTCTAGAAGATACTACCAAAGGAGAAGTTATCCAAGGGACTTTTGAAGAATCTCTTGATGGAAGAAAATTGGTGGTTGAGGTCAAAGAAAGGCTAGTTCATAAGAAGGAGGTGGAATGGTCCTCAAGTATGAAAGCGAGACCTTAGGGGAATTCATAATGATGATCTATTCCAGCAGCAACTCCGGTCAAGCCATGGCTCGGCTAGAAGAAGGGTGAAGGGCTCTAAGGCTTCCTGGAATGGTCATGTGTTCTTGCTCTCAAGTCAATCTATGCAAAATGTTAGTTTTTGAAGATAGTGACATGTCATCCTTCCACATGTGGGCCCAGGGACTCTCTGATGAAAAGTTAGTGACCTTCTTCCCCTATTCACTAACAGGCCTCTCAGGCATAGTATAAGAACCAGCCAGAGGTAGTCAAGAAGGATTGGACGAGCATATCCAGGTCTTTTAAGAGGGAATCCGTATACAAAGAAAAGTGACCTATAGAACTAAGGGAGCATGCGACCTACCAACAAGGGGAGTATGAACCCTTCTAGGAATACGCTCACTGGTGATGGCAATACAAGTGGTCATTAAGAGGAAACCCTCTGACGTAATCTTGGTAAGGTTAATGATGGAATGGGCCCATCCAAAATACCACCCAGCGCTTCACAACATTTGAGGAGTTACTGCATAGGGGCCATAGACTGGATCAGATAATCCACGAGGACGAAGATGAAGTACTCATGGTGGGAATAGGGATACCTATTGGTCGCATTTTCAAAATGATCTCGCAATCCAATCCCGTAATAAGTGTCATGGAATCAAGAACCACAAACAAGGGCAAAGCTCCTAAGCCCTTCAATTTATTCAATTCCCCTAATGAAGTGGAAGGCATGACAAAGGTGGCCAATGACCAAGGCACAGGTCTGATAGATCTGGATGCTTACATGCTCTGATCAAGGAGAAAGAACAAACAGGATACGACTGGTTCGATGGAAGGAGAAACCATTATGTACGGAGCCAAGCCAATAAACATGGATGAATAACAGCTCTAAAAGACTAAACAGGTTTGAGATGAAGCTCAATATTTGTGGAAGAATAACACGAAAACATGGGTCATCGAAAATGGAATCCTACAAATCACTCACAGCAGGATGGTGTTTAGATATGAGAATCTCATCCAGCTATGAGACTCAACCACCGAGGAAATATCCAGAGACTCCATCGAACCACCACTTCCCCTGATTATGGAGGAGGATGATCTAGATATCAATCCTTTGGTTCACCAATTAAAGGGGGAGTAAACCAAATATAGTATCTGGAAATTTCTATGCTTTTCTACAGCCCATCGGAGGGGATTAGTCTAGAAGCTAATGGAGATGGATAATGGGTACTTTTACTACGAAGGTGATGGTAAATGGTGTGGCTTCCGAAGTCAAGTTTAGTGTACTCGACATCCTAGTCTCTTACTCCTTGCTCTTGGGAAGGCCATGGATACATGCTTTGGGAGCTGTTCTGTCAACCCTCCACCAAAAGTTCAAACTGATACACCAAGGGGAGCTAATAACCATTGAGGCTAACAAGGAGTCTGCCATGGCGGCAGCAGCCTTTACTGAGGAAGAATTTCATGGACTCAAGATTACCATTGTTACTGATGGAAGAAAAAAGGGGCAGATCCCCATTGGGTATCGCTATTTCTCCCAAGGGCTCAAGCAGATCATGAAATGCCAGGGGTATGTACCAAGTAAAGGCCTAGGGAAATACCACCAAGGTGTAACTGAAGCCATCAACCCTGTCCTTTTGGTGTCGAGATTTGGTCTAGGCTTCAGCATAAAAAACAAGATCTACAAGCACAAGAGGCCCCTCTTCAGTAATATGGTGAGCTTATGCGAGATAGAGGGGAAAATGTAGTATAAGGGTGAGGCCGAGCCCTTAATCAAGGATGGCCAAGAAGTCCCTAGTTTTGAAATCTTCAATTATGTGTTTGACTTCGAGAATGACATCCTCATCACTGTAGTTACTAATGGTGAGCTGGTCGCCCAAGCTACCCAACCGGATCATCCAGTCCCTACGGAGAGTTTGGCCAAAGATAAGGGAAAAGCTAAGATGTTCCAAGAAGACGAGCATGAATCTAAACCAAAAACCTAACCATGAAGACATCAAAGGAGCATTGGAAGCTATCACCAAGAACCTGTCGACACTCATGAATCCAAGCAGATCAAAGGAAAAAAATCAAGTGGTAGTTCCCTAAAGGCATCAATGAGGATAGTCATGGAGAAGATAAAGCAAATGAAGCTCCAACCGTAAACGTAGAAGATCCAATTCCCGTTTAGAAGTCCACCCAATGCCATGGTAGCATTCCCGAGGTGCCCCTTGTCGAAGAAGACCCTCCACCTATAGAGGAGGAAACAGTTGATGTAATCTTTGACATTCAAACATTTATGATGTAAATAACTCAGCCCATTCGGCAATTAATTCAATGATTCTAAACTTTGCTTACTTGTGTGATGTCAAGCCAGATGGCAACATACATTTTTCTGAACGTACACATAATGTTTTTAGCATATATGATGCATCATTACATGAAATTAACTCAGTTAAAAATGAATCGCCAAAAATGGTGACTATTTCTAAAGATTTGACTCCTGAAGAAGAGAGAGGGATAGTAAAAGTACTTAAACAACACATGGTAGCATTTGCTTGGTCGTATGAGTATGCGCTAGGAGTCAACAGGGAAATTTCGTAACACAAGATCCCTACGATCTACAAATCAAGCTGGTGAAGTAAAAGTTATAACAGTTACGACCTGAATGGGAAGAGAAAGTCAAGACAGAGGTGGTTAAGCAGATTGAGGATAAATTCCTGGAGGTAGTTGAATACCCGACTTGGTTAGCCAATATCGTCCCGGTAGCAAAGAAGGATGGGAAGGTCCGTGTATGTGTGGACTTCAAAGACTTGAATAAGGCTTTGCCAAAGGATGACTTTCCTCTGCCTCACATTAACGTATTAATAGATAGTGCAACTAGGGTTGCTATGTACTCCTTCATGGATGGCTTCTCCGGATACAACCAAATCATTATGGCCATAGAGGATAAGATCAAGACTGCCTTCATCACTGAGTGGGGGGGTTTTCTATTACCAAGTGATTCCTTTCGGATTAAAGAATGCTGGGGCAACCTATCAGAGATTTGCTACCACCTTGTTACATGATCTGATACATAAAGAGGTTGAGGTCTACGTGGATGATATCCTAGTAAATTCAAGCACTCGGGAGGAACATCTGATTGTCCTCAAGAGTTTTCTCACCCAAATTTGAAAGTACAACCTCTGACTAAACCTGAAGAATTGTGTTTATGGAGTGACTTCTAGAAAGCTTCTTGGTTACATGTTAGCCAGTGGGGGATAGAAATGGACCTAGATAAAAGCAAGGCCATCAGGGGCATGCCAGTTCCTAGAAAGGAAAAGGAGGTCAGATCCTTTCTAGAATCCCTCCAATATGTCAGCAGGTTCATTTCTCGACTCACTGCTATCTACGAGCCCATCTTCAAGTTACTAAGGAAGTAACAACCGATTGTGTGAAACGAACAATGTTAGGTTGCTTTGACAAGATCAAGCAATATTTGGTCAGCCCTCCAGTATTGAAACCTGATAAGTGTATAATTACACTTATTATACATGATATTTTCAATCATAAAGTAATATGGTTTTGAGTCATTTTATACTTCATATAAAAGATTTCACGTGGTATGTAGTTATTTTTTATGCAAGTGCAGAAACTAGGTGAATCTTGGGAGTCAAATGATTAGAGATGGAATTCTATGTAAAAAGAGTGAAAAAGGTGTAAAAAGATGCTTGGAACACAAAAATTTGGCTTAGGATCGGAAATGTCAAGTTGCAAAGAAGAAATATGAAGAAAAGCACTATTCATGATCGTGACACCCATTCGCGATCACGACCTATCACCCTTCATGAATAGAAATATGCCAATCAATGTTTACGATTGTGACATGTAATTCGCGGTCGTGACTTGTGACGGTTATTGGTTATCTCTTCTCAACTACCAACCACCGGAAAAAAAATGATCAACTACCATCAAATGCCACCAACTACCAGATGAAAAGACACTTTTTGGAAGTAGACCAATCATAAAATGGTGCCTTTCCATTGTGGGTAAGGATGAACTTAGCATCCAATCACATTAAAGTGATGCAACCCTTCGCCAATGGACATGACTCTTCGTTTGGATAGATGCAACCCTTCGTACTCTATAAATAGGGTTCTATACCAACCAATTTTGTGGCAGAGGGGATGATATGCATGGTAAACATTGAATGATAGTATGCGTGTATAATAAAGAGTGAAAATAGTATAAATTTTGTTAAGTTCAAAGTTATAGTGAGAAAAATGTATAAGTGATTCGATTCTTGTTCCGATCACTAGATTTCTCCATAAATTCGAGCGATTGTTGTATAAGTGTAATTGCAAAGAACTTATCAATAAAATTTTTCATTCTTCAACATTCATTTATTCGATATTCACAAAGAATAGCATCTTAGTAGAGCATCTGTACAAGTCAAGACCGAATTCAAAGTAGACACAGGAATTGTGGAAATCGACAACTCCCATTAAAGAGTGGATACGGTTTGATCAACTTTAGCCTTCACCTGCATACCTTACAACTTTACTTTGTTTTCTACTTATACTTTCTATTTTGAAGTTTATGATATGTCTATGTGACTTAACAAGTATTTCGTCTTGCATCTCTTCTATTAATCAAGTTATATGCTTTTGAGTTAACTTTAAGAGTGATTTTGGGGTTAACAAGATTGTGTATAATAACTAGATCTATGATTATATAGCTATTTAGTGAGCCAACATTTTTGGTGTGGTAACTTTCTAAATATGGCTATGTGAGAGCGACCTATACTAAGCATAATATTATTGTTATCCAGGTTCTTATAATTGTCATAATTCATGTACCCTAGATCTAGAAAAGTCATTTCATGTGTTGCTCTATGGTGAATTATTGAATATTTGGGTATCTAGAACCGTGTTTGTTAAAGTTATCTAGTGTATGAAATCTTCTTATGACTTTACATGTTTTTCTCTACTATACTTGTTCTTAGGGAATATCTATATCATTTACATCTTCTCTAATCTGTCCATGCATCTGTCTATTCATTTGTCTATCATCCAAACCCTCCAATACAAATTACCTTATTTCTTTTATTCCGTAACTCTAGTTGGTCCTTAGAACTGAATTCCTTCCCTGTGGGATTGATATCTTTTAAAACTACATCGTAACTGTATACTTGCAGTGGTCATCATTTCTATTTGATAAGCGGTACTAACAACACCTATTCATATTTAGAACTTTTATCTTATCAGTAGAAAAGTGGGGAACAAGGTTTTTGGCACCGTTACCAAACATAAGCCTATCGGAACGAGTATAGTCAAAATATTGTGAACAAAACCTCTGATTCTGGGGAAGACCCTAATCTTTTACCTAGTTATCGAAGAATCCTCAATGGGAGCGATGCTAGTGTAGGAACATGAAGATCGATAGGAGCACGTCATGTACTATCTAAGTAATAAGTTGTTGGAACATGAGTCCAAGTACCTTTGTCAGTAACCTAGTCTTGCCGGTAAACTCTCCCAATGGCTACTACCATTGTTCGAGTTCAACATCACATATGTAACTAGGAAAGTCATCAAGGGACAAGCCATAGCAGATTTCTTGGAACCAAGCTTTGGATTCCGATTATGTCAAACACCTCGAATTCCCAAACGAGCAGTTGACCCATGGTGGAGGAACTACAACAAGAGTGGACAATGTACTTCGATGAGGAATTCTTCCTCTTAGAATTGCGAGTTTGGTTACTTGAAGTTTACTATTGGTTGGAGGAGGAACTAATTCCTTCTTCAAAGCTGGTATCTCAGCAGTCAACTCATCTAATTGCTTAGTGAGATTACTGACAATACATTCTTGATACTTAGCTTTTTCTTGAAGAAAGAGGATATCAAGAGATAAGGAAGCTATAGTGTCTTCTTGATCTTCAATTCTCCTCACTAACTCTTTGAAGTCTTCCCGAACTTATTAGTTAGTTTTATAACATGAAAGAGTACCTAGGTGACCTCTTCAATGGATAAAGAAATTTCAGAATGTACCTCAGCTTGAGGAGATTTTCCTTTGCTATGCTTAGCTTTAGAGTCAGCAGCGGTTTGATTTCTATTTGAAGTAGATGATGATCCTTCGCCTCTATCATTCTCGATCGCCATTAAGCAGAGGTTGGTGAAATCAGTATCTTCTTCATCAAATGATGAAGATTCTTCTGAATCACTCCAGGTGGCCAAAAGTGCCTCATTCTTCTTTGCAAAGCTCTTCTTGTATCTATCCTTCCTAGTCTTTGGATAGATTAACATGATATGGCCTTTTTCTCCACAGCTAAACCATTTGATATCTTTGTTGTGTTCCTTCTTGAGTCCTTCCTCACTCCTCGCTGGTGCTGAGTTGACTTAATTTTAAAAACTTCTTCTTGTTGAACTACCTATCCTTCTTCATGACGTGTTTGAAATGCCTAGTCAAAAGGGCTATTTGCTCATCAAAATCGCAGCTGGGGGATTCGTCAGAGGAATCAGCTTTCAAGATAATGGCTTTGCCCTCTCTTTCCTTTCCTTTACGTATATTTCCTCGGGGATATTTCTTAAGTTAGCAAGGTGCCTATCAGCTCATCATAGCTATAGGTCTTAAGATCATGAGCCTCCTCGATCGTGCTCTTCTTAGCATCCCACTCTAAGGTAAGAGTGCGGAGAATTTTCTTCACCAACTCCTCTTTGGTGAATTCCTTGCCAAGCCTCTTCAATTCATTAACGATGTTAATGAACATGGTATTCATAGCCTAAATACCCTCGCTAGCACCCATTTGGAACATCTCATACTCTCTCAGCATGAGATTAATCTTTGACTCCTTGACCTTATCGGTCCCCTAGTAGGTAATCTCTAGCTTCTTCTAGATTTCATGTGCTATCTCGCAACCCGAGACCTTATTAAACTTTGCAAGATCTAGCGTATAACGTAAGTAGTTGATGGCTGTGGTATTCTCTTTGAGAAGCCTTAGGTCCGCGTCATTATAGTCTTTTGGATCAACCGGTACTCGTTGCCCATTCCTAACCACAGTAGGAATTCGAGGGCCATGATCAATAGCTAGCCATGCTTGCATGCTTTGAGATTCTATAAAGTTTTTCAATGATTTTTTGAAAACATGTATTGATTACCATCGAACAATGGTAGCATGGTTACAAACATTCCCTCTTTACGGAGGACAGTCTATCCTAAGCTGTAACTAAAACAATTGTAAGCCATTTGAGATCTTTAACTCAAAGATGGTTAGTCTATAAGCTGAGCACTACTCTGATACCACTTGTTGGTCCTATACGGCTTAAATAAATAGTAGAGGGGGTGAATGTAGTTCTTGGTTTCTTTTTGAATTTGTAAAAATATTTACCAAGTTAGTTTGTTATTTCCAAAACATTTTGAGTACTGTGAAGTACTATTAACTTGGGTTCAACAAAAATCGATACGAAAAAGAAAAGTAAAAGAGGAACTGCAAATGTGTGGTTCCAATGTTGTAAGGCCGGCCACTGGAAGAAGGATTGTAAGGTTCAGATTTTTGAACAAGTGAAGAAGCCAAGTGAGGCATCTTCTTCAGGTATGTTCATGATAGAGAGTTTCTCTACCATTCCCAATGAGTCTACATGGGTATTGGATACTAGTTGTGGTACTCATATCTATACTTTTGTGCAGGGGTTGCGGAATAGTGGGAGGCTTGCAAAGAGGGGAATGGACCTAAGAGTTAGAAATGGAGCACGGGTTACTGCAACACCTGAAGGGATATATAGCATTCGTTTACTTAGTGACCTTGTTTTAGTTTTGAATAATTGCTATTATATTCCTATTGTTACTAAAAATATTATTTCTGTTTTGTACATTTAACAACAGAGGGATTTGAGATTTTATTTTCTAATAATAATTGTCAAATTCGACACGATAATGCTTTTTATGCTTGTGGAATATATGTTGATGGCATTTATGTTCTATATACTAAAACTGAAATTCTAAATATGAACATTATTAAGAAATTGAGATTAGATAATGAGGAATCCTCATACTTATGATATTGTCATTTGGGCCATATAAATGAGACTTGCTTAACTAAGTTACACAAATGTGGTGACTTGGGTCAAGTGGAATGGGAATCCTATGAGGCGTGCGAACCTTGTTTAAAGGGAAAGATGACTAACAAACCTTTGAAAGGAAAGGGTCAGCGTGCCACTAGTACCTTGGAAATAATACATTCTAATGTATGTGGTCCAATAAATGTTATGACACATGAGGGTTTTACATACTTCATAATCTTCATCGATGATTACTTGCGATATGGTTATCTGTACCTAATGAGGCACAAGTCTGAAAGTTTTGAGAAATTCAAAGAGTTCAAAAACAAAGTAGAGAAACAGCTTGGGAAAAGTATCAAGACCCTTCAATTTGATCGAGGCTGTGAATACAAGCCAAGAGTTTCAGGATTATCTAAGGGTTAATGGTATTTTATCCCAATGGACACCTCCTTATACACCCTAACACGATGGAGTGTCAGAAAAGAGAAATCAAACCCTACTCGATATGGTTCGATCCATGATGAGCCAAGCAAAACTTAGCAGATCCTTTTGGGGTTATGCACTTGAGAGTGTAGTTTATATTCTAAACAGAGTGCCCTCGAAATCAGTAGATCAAACACCATACAAATTGTGGCATGGTAAGAAGCCAGCTCTTTCTCACCTGAGAGTTTGGAGATGTCCGGCTTATGTAAAGAGGATAAGTTTAGATAAGTTGGGTCCTAAGTCTGATAGGTGTATGTTTGTAGGTTACCCTATGGAGACTATGGGTTATACCTTTTATGATTCTAAGGAACAAAAAGTCCTTGTTTCTATAAATGATCAATTCCTCGAGAAGGAGCATATACTTGCGAAAGCTAGTGGGAGCAATCTTGAGTTAGGGAATCAAGAAGATAAAATAGACAATCAATTGATTATTCCTACACCTGGTACACAAGAAAGCGTAAGCATGGAATAACCTATTATAACATCAATGTTGCATAGGACAATTAGGT
The DNA here is from genome assembly GCA_949673415.1 of Euphorbia schlechtendalii. NCBI lineage: Eukaryota > Viridiplantae > Streptophyta > Magnoliopsida > Malpighiales > Euphorbiaceae > Euphorbia > Euphorbia schlechtendalii. The sequence goes on along the minus strand of CATIWQ010075616.1, from coordinate 40,049 downwards.
CTCCAATCGCTCCCGAGCGATATAGTTTTCTCATCACTGATGATAAACATCTCTTCCTTATGAAAGATGATGAGCCCAAGACTTACAAGGAGGTAATGGAAGGCTCTAAGTCTAACAAATGGTTTACAGCCAAGAGGTTAGAGATAGACTCCATGTACGAAAGTGGGATTAAGCCCATAGGATGCAAGTGGGTTTTCAAGAAGAAAAATGACATGGACGGTAATGTAATTACCTATAAAGCAACGTTGGTTGCAAAAGGTTACAGTTAAAAAGAAGGCATTGACTATAATGAAACATTTTTCCATGCTAAAGTATATCTATATACTCCTCGCCATCACCGCTCATTACGATTATGAGATCTGGTAAGTGGATGTGAATATAGCATTCCTTAATGGGAATTTGGATAGGGATGTGTTTATGACAAACCCTGAGGGTTTCACATCCAGGGATGGTTTGATGGTATGCAAGTTGTAGAAGTCCATTGATGGATGTTTGCCACTTTTCTACTGATAAGTTTAATAATTTGTTCGCAAGATTTGGCTATATATTAATGGCCCAAAAACTTGTTCACGTAAAGTATAGGTGTTATTAGTACCTCTTATCAAATAGAAAAATGATGATATCTGTAAGTATACAGTTGTGATGTAGTTTTAAAAGATATCGAACCCACAGGGAAGGAACCAAGTCCAAAGATCAATAAAGAAGACAAAATAAAATATTATTGGATTTTAGTTGGGAGGATTAGAATGAAGAATGGATAGATATATGTATGGAAGACTAGAGATTCTAAATATATAAATTTTCCCTACGAAATAAACATAGCAAAGAAAACAAGTGAGTTCAACAAAGATGTTACGATTCACTAGACTAATCTAACAGTCTCGGTTCAAAACACCCAAATGTTCAATAATTCGTCGCTGAGCAACACATGAAATAACTTTTCTAAACCTAGCGCAAACAAATTAAGACAATTATATAAACCTAGACAATGTCAATACTATACTTAGTATAGGTCACTCTCACATAGCCACATTTAGCAAGTTACCATTCCAAAAATGTTGGCTCACTAAACAGCGTTATATCACAGATCCAGTGATTATACACGATATTGTTAACCCAAAACTACTCTTAAAATTAACTCCAACGCATATAACTTGATTAATATAAAAGACTTAATACGCATTATGACACATAGACATATCATAAACTTCGAAATAGAAAGTATAAGTAGAAAGCAAAGCAAAGTTGTAAGGTATGCAAGTGAAAGCTAAAGTTGATCAAACCATATCCACTCTTTAATGGGCATTGACAATTCCCGCAATTCCTCTGCTTGCTTTGAATTTGGTCTCGGCCTGTACAGAACCTCAGCTAGGATGCTATTCTTTGTGAATATTGAACAAACGAATATTGAAAAATGAAAACTTTTATTGATAAGTGATTTGCAGATACAGTTATACAACAATCGCTCGAGAATATAGAGAATTCTAGTGATCGAAACAAGGATTCAAATCACTTAGACATTTTCTCGCTAACACTTATGAACGTAGAAAATTCTCTATCTACACACACTATATGTAACCCATAATTGCACTCTAATGCTGCACTCCCTTGATTCCACGAAATTATAAGGTTTAGAGCCCTATTTATAGAGTTCTAAGGGTTGCATCTATCCATACGAAGAGTTGTGTGCATTGGCGAAAGATTGCATCGCTTCATTGTGATTGGTTGAGAAGCTTCAATCTAATCCACAATGGATAGGCACCTTTTCATGATTGGTTGATTTCTGATAGGTGTCTATTCGTTGGTAGTTGATGGCGGTTAATCATCCTTATCTGGCGATTGGTAGTTAAGAAGATTAAACAAGAAAACCGTCCAAGTCGCGACCGCGATATACAAATCATGACAGTGAATCTTTGATTAGTAGATTTCTGCTTTGAAGAAGAATAGGTTGGGACCGTGAATGATTGTCGTGACTGTGAATTGCATTTTTCTTCAGAATTCTCCTTGTAACTTCACCAAGCTTTTACAGCTTCGATCCTAAGCCAAATCTTTAAGTTCCATACTTTTTTTGCACCTTTTTCACTTTTTTTCATGGAATTCCACTTTAGATCATTTTACTCCCAAGATTTACCTAGTATCTACATTTGCATAAAAGATAACTACATACTACGTGAAATCTTTTATATAATGTATAAAAATGACTTAAACTATAGTGTTTAGTGTATTAAATTAATATGAAAATAAGTGTAATTATACACTTATCAACGGACTTAATCAAGCATCAATGAGTTAGAATATGTGGTTTGACAAGACAATCTGAGAAATTGGTTTTTTTTCAAACACTAATGAGCCATGTGTATATAAGAAGGCTTGTGGGAGTGCGATCATTTTCCTTGTATTACATGTCAAAGACATAATACTGATAGGAAATGAGGTTCCTTTTCTTCAGAAGTGAAGTCTTGGTTGTCAAAGAAGTTCCCCATGAAAGGCCTTAGAGAAGCAGCTTTTATACTTGGTATAAATATCTACCGAGATAGATCCAGAAGGCTGCTAGGTCTTTTGCAAAGTACATACATAGACAAGGCTTTGGCTAGATTTAACCTTGAGCAGTCAAGAAAGGGTTATCTCCCAATGCCTCATGGGATTAACTTTTCTAAATCTGAGTGTTTGAGAACACAAGAGGAGAGACTGCGCATGAATGGAATACCCTATGCCTCAGCAATAGGATCCATCATGTATGTTTTGGTATGCACTCATCTTGACATCTCACATGCGTTGAGCATCACCATAAGATTTTAATCTAACCCTGGTGAGAAGCACTGATGGCCATTAAAACTATCCTTAAGTACTTACGTAGTACTAAAGATATGTTTTTTGTATATGGAGAAGGTGATCTCTCTATGAAACGATACACTAATGTGAGTTTTCAGTCTGATAGGGATGATTACAAGTCCCAGTCAGGATATGTGTTTATGTTAAATGGAGATGCAGTTGTTTATAAAGGTTTCAAATAGGATACGATTACCGATTCAACCACTGAGTCTGAGTATATTACTGCTTCAAAAATAGCTAAGCAAGCTATCTATTTAAAGGGATTTATCCATGATCTCGGAGTGGTGTCCAGCATTGTAAATCTAATAGCGATCTATTACGACAACAATGGTGCTATTGCTTAGGGAAAGTAACCACGATCTCATCAAAGAAACAGACATGTACTTAGAAAATACAATCTCATTCAGGAGATAGTAGCTAGAAAGGATATAAGTTTATATTACATCCCAACATATCAGAATCTAGTAGATGGGCTAATAAAGCCTTTGACTCAGGTTAAGTATGACCAGCATGTTAAAGAGTATGGAATGAAGCACATGGGCAATTAGCTCTAGTGCAAGGGGGATATTATTAGACATGATGTATGCCCTAGAGGCAATTAGGGTGATATATCTTAATTAATTATAGAGTACAAGCAGTTTCAAATTATTTTTATTATTATTATTATTAAAGGCATCTTTGTTATTTATCAGTGTTGTTTAATTTATGTATCTCGATGGTATCATATATATGTGGTATTATATGTGTACATTGATAAGACAAAGTTCATGACTACTTCATAGCGTAAAAGTGCAAGGACATAGTGGGAGCTATGTGGTGTGAGAAATGCAAATACGTGTTACTATGAATAGTCTAAATATGCTTAGTCAAAGTTTCATTGAGACTATACGTCAATGAAGCAGACAGACTAGCATGTGTAAGCTTACTCCTTGGATTAGATCCAAGCAACCGATCTCATAAGCTGAAGGTGAAACCTTGAGTTAACATATGAATGTATTCAGGTAAGACATTGGAGACCGCTATAAGACAGACACTAAGAAATAAATATATCCATGCATTAGTGTCATGTCTTATTGCAGTAGCAGTACAAGTATCCTCAGACCTGAGATATTTGTTACCTTATATAGGAGTTGTTATACTTTGGGTCATACTTATTCATATCCTAGTGATCAGGATGATACGGGTGATTACGGGTATAGTGATGATCACATGTTGGTAAGTCGAGTAGTCAAGATGCGATCCATCACTCCTGATATATTGATATAATGGAAGATTTACCCTAATGGCTCTTATTGAAGAGATAAACTCACAAACCTCTTGTCAGAGTATAGGATTGATAAAACGGATTTCTAGTCAATCTTGATGCATTATTTAAAGTAGTGTTCTTTGTAAACAAGTCTAATTCCAGGATAGCTATTGTAATTATATTAGCTAACACTTAATCCGAGCTCAATAAACTGGATGGTACTTAACTTGATGGAAGGAGTCTATTGTATTGGTTACTATTGCAAATTTGGATCAAGTTACAAGTACGTGATGTTCTGAGTATCAAGGGATCAAACACCTTTTCTAGAAAGCCCATTCAATCGTCTAGAGCTATCGGGTTCCATATCGATCTAAAACATTGAGCCTAAAGGTTCCTCGATGGGAAGCGATGTGTAGGTTAACCTTTAGCGGCTCTATACTTCGTGATCCTATGAGGTCATAAACTTTGGGTCTTTACCGGAATAAGTAAAGAACCTCTAGACTAGGTCTATGCCGAGAATATTAAGAATGTTGAAATCGTTAGATGAATTATTAATTGGTTGGACCAGATTAATAATTAAAAGGATTAAAAGAGGAGTTGGGAAAATTGCACGTGGCAGAGCAAGGAAAGTTTTTCTATCATGAGTGGGCCCCGTGAACATGGGTTATTCACGGGTGGGCCCTTGCCTCGCAAGCATTAAAATGCTCATGGGCCGCTAGCATGCATTGGAACATGGCCAACGTATGCTAGTGGACTGCAAGCTAGCAAGCACTACTGGGCAGCGCTTGAGTGGGCCTGCAGTGCAGGTCCACTAGCAAGCCTGCAAGCGAGGTTTATGAGAAGTTCTGTAAGGCCTCACTTGCAGGATAAATGGGCTTCACTTGGAGGCCATGCATAGCCCACCGAAGTGGGTTATGCACGTGTAAGTTGACCTGCGAGGAGATGGGTGCTCCCCTCCAACTATATATAGGCATCCTCCTCTTTCAAATCACTTCGGCTCAGCTTTTCTTTTTGAGTTCGACATCTTTACTTCATGAGCTTTTTGCGAGATCCTCCATTAGTTTCTCCAAAGTCACAAGAATTCTCTGGAAGGTTCTTTCTTTTGAAGTGAGCCTTCTTAGTTAATATTTTTGGGTTGGTCTTCAAGCGATCTAGCAAATGCTGTCTACCAATGGGTTCTTCCTCAATAGAAGTTTTGGTATGTGAATATTTGTGTGAATAAATCATAGAGGATGTCCTAGATTAGAAGCTAGTGCTAACGGAGTTTTGCCGAATTGCTCTAAGGGAACATCACACCAAGGGAAAGGCACGCATCAACTGGTAATGCTCTTAACTTAGATACTAGGTTTCTTTCAATAAGTTGTATAAATCTGATAGCATCTATTGAATGATTCAACTTAGATTATATCAATCATGGCATGCTTAGGAGATCCTTTAGGGTTAATTTTAATTTTTGAAATTCCACCTTGCAACTTTGAATGTTCAACTACTGTCTTGATTAACCAGCATCATATCGATCGTATAAGACCTAGACTAGGGCAAGACCAGTTGCACCAATAAAATCCCTAAAATAATATTAAGGTGGTAAATTATCTTCCTTTTATAAGTTGTGATATGAACCTTATTAGCGGATGTAAGGACGTGTACAACATGCTTTCCCTTAACTCGTGTTTGGTCATGAGACTAGATGGGGTTAATGCCTTAACCAAAATGGGTTAGTTATCCATGATAGTGCTAATGCCAGATTGGAGACATATTTAAGGAATCGTACAATTAGGTACACACATCTTGAGAAAGAGAACTCAAATGGACTAGCAATTGCATGGAATGCAAATGGACGGGTTCAAACCATGGTTGTTTATTATGGCTTGACTTGCTATAGCAGAGGTTATAATGAATGGGCTATTGATACTACCTACTAAGGAAAATTGGTTGGACCAGATTTCCTGAATTCAATAAAAGGGGCTATTTGAAAGTTAATAAAAATAGTAGGAAATATATGTTTAATTAAAGACCTTATATCTTATATCTAGGTTAAATATGATCACTAACAAAAATATTCGTATTGATATCGGTCCTCTTGGCAACATAAAGTATGATGTTTACAACATCAATTAGTGGTTTGTTACTGTTAGAGGAGTTCTTAAGAACTACTACCTGGTTTATGTTCTTGATGATCCAAGTCCCAAATATCCCGGTAAGAATGCTTTTGCATGTGAGATGAATGATTATGAGAGGTATAAGAGAAATTATGAGTTTGTTGTAAAGCTCACGTTAGCCAACATGCTCTTGAAGTACACACAAGTTTAAAAAGGGTTGGATCTCGCAACCATGATTCATCATCTCAATTCGATGGAAATTCTAGAGGATAAACTATTCCACAATAAGTTGTAGGGAGACACCTCAGTAGTAGAGTTGGTTATATACATATATGATAACTCAGAGAAGTTAAGGGAGTTAGGTGTCGAGGATAGTGAGCAGTCCTTGAGAGAAATGGTGTTGAGGGGATTACCCAATAAATATGATTCTTTCAAGAAGATGCTTAAGGAGTGTTCTCCCAACTGTACCTTAACCCAACTTATGGACTTGCTCGAGATTTATGAAATTGAGTTTAGAAATAAACTCAAGGACTAAGTGAATGCTAAGCACTTTAAGTTAAAGAAACTTAAAGGTTTAAAAGTCAAGAGAAAACTCATGAAACGGTTGAAGTTGAAAAGGGATGTTCATACTAGAGAGTTTCTCTCAATTTCCTTAGATACATGTTGTGGTACTCATATCTGTACTTCTGTGCAGGGGTTACGGAACACTTGAGGCGTGCAAAGAGGGAAATGGACCTAAGAGTTGGAAATGGAGCATGGATTGCTACAACAGCTGTAGGGACATATAACACTCGTTTGCCTAGTGGCCTTGTTTTAGTTTTGAACAATTTCTATTATATTCATATTGTCACTAAGAATATTATTTCTATTGTGCATTTAGCAACATATGGATTTGAGATTTATTTTCTAATAATAATTGTCAAATTTGACTTGATAATGTTCTTTATGCTGGTGGAATATGTGTAGATGGCATTTATGTTCTAGATACTAAAACAAAAATTCTAAATATGAACATAGATAAGAAATCAAAGTTAGATAATGAGAAATCTTCATACTTATGGCATTGTCATCTAGGCTATATAAATGAGACTCACTTAACTAAGTTACACAAATTTGGTGAGTTGGGCCCAATGGAATGGGAATCCTATGGGGCGTACAAACCTTGTTTAAAGGGTAAGATGACTAAGAAACCTTTCAAAGAAAAGGGTCAGCGTGCCATGAGTACTTTGGAAATAATATATTCCGATGTATGTGTTCTAATGAGTTTTAAGACACATGAAGGTTTCCTCTACTTCATAACCTTTATCGATGATTATTCACGATGTTGTTATTTGTACCTAATGAGGCACAAGTTTGAAAGTTTTGAGAAATTCAAAGAGTTGGAGACCAAAGTAGAGAAACATCTTGGGAAAAGTATTAATACTCTCTGATCTGATCAAGGTAGTGAATACTTAACCCAAGAGTTTTAGGATTATATAAAGGCCTAATACATATTTTTCCCCTTAAACTTGACAACATTTCACTTTTACCGCCCTCAACTTCCACTTGTCTCTGCTAACATCCTTAACTTGGCAAAAACGGACCTAATAACCCCCTCATGCTATTTGAGTTAATGTGTGCATGTCATCGGCTTTAATGTGGCGCATGAAATTGTTTTTGTTAGAAGAAAAATCGTAAAACTCAATTACAGCCAAAAGAGTACTATCATCACCTCATAATTTCCTTTTTAAATTATTGCAGATAAGTGATCTCAAAATGGCAAACAGTGTCCTCATCCTTCACTCAAACATCCGACAACATAAAAATCATAAATTAAAGATCAAAATATTATAGAATCAAAAACTAATGACACTAATAATAATGAAGACTGTTAGAGAAATAGATTAAAAGAGGGAATTGAGCTTTAATCTTAACGAGATAAGGTTGAGAGAAGAAGATTTGACCAGCATTAACACATAATTGACGAGCACCATCATCTTAACTAATTAAATAATCAATCAATCTCTAAATTGAACAGAAACCCAAATGAAATTATGTAGCAAAAGGTTGAATTAGGAGATCAGAAAGCTTTTCATAGAGAGAAGAAAAGGGTATGTGAAAAAATGAAAAAATGTGAGAATTTTAGTGACCTGGTAAATTTGGGAAAATCAATTATGAAAAATGGTAGAAGGAATAATGGTTTTTTTCTAGTTTCTCAATCTAAAAAAATGTGTAATTTGTGCAATAGCATGAAAAAATAATCAAAGGCGGGTGTTGAAGCTTCAAATATAAGAGAGAGAAAGTGACATCCACTTGTTGACTCAAACAACATGAGGGGGTTATTAGGCCCGTTTTTGCCAAGTTGAGGATGTTAGAAGAGACAAGTGGAAGTTGAGAGCAGTAAAAGTGAAATGTTGTCAAGTTTAAGGGGCAAAGTATGTATTAGGCCTTATATAAAGGATAATGGTATATTATCCCAATGGACACTTCATTATACACCCCAACATAATGGAGTGTCAAAGAGGAGAAATCGAACCTTACTTGATAGGTTGGGTCCATGATGAGCCAAGCAAAACTTAGCAGATCCTTTTGGGTTTATGCACTTAAAAGTGCATTTGATATTCTAAATAGAGTGCCCTTAAAAAAAGTTGATCAAAAAACATACAAAATGTGGTATGGTAAGAAACCATCTCTTTCTCATATGAGAGTTTGGGGATGTCCTGCTTATGTAAAGAGGACAAGTTCATATAAGCTAGGTGCTAAGTTTGATAAGAATCTGCTTGTAGGTTACCCTAAGGAGACTATGGGTTATACCTTTTATGATCCCAAGGAACAAAAGGTACTTGTTTCTATGAATGCTCAGTTCCTCAAGAAGGAACATATACTTGCAAAAGATAGTGGGATCAATCTTGAGCTAGGTGCTCAAGAGGACTAAACTGATAATTAACTGATTGTTCCTACACCTGTTACACAAGAAAGTGTAAGCAAGGAACAACCTATTATAACACTGACATTATGTAGGTTAGGTCGGGCTCCAATTATTCCTGAGCGATACAATTATTTCATCACTGATGATAAGCATATCTTCCTTATGGAAGATGATGAGCCCAAGATTTACATGGAGGAAATGGAAGGCTCAAAGTCAGATAAATGGTTTACAACCATGAAGTTAGAGATGGACTCCATGTACAAAAATCAAGTTTGGAACTTGGTTGATGCTCCAAGTGGGATTAAGCCCATAGGATGCAAGTGGGTTTTCAAGAAGAAAACTGATATGGATGGTAATGTGATTACCTATAAAGTAAGGCTAGTTGTAAAAGGTTACTGTTAAAAGGAAGGTATTGACTATGATGAAACCTTTTCACCAATTTCCATGTTAAAGTCTATCAAAATACTCCTTCCCATCACTGCTCATAATGATTATGAGATCTGGCAAATGAATGTTAAAACAGCGTTCCTTAACAGGAACTTTGATCGGTATGTATACATGATACAACCTGAAGGTTTTACATCCCACGATGGCTTGAAGGTAAGAAAATTGCAAAGGTCCATTTATGGACTTAAGCAAGCATCAAGGAGTTGGAATGTTAGGTTTTATGAGACAATCCGAGAAATTGGTTTTGTATTATGTATATAAGAAGGCTAGTGGGAGTGCGATCATTTTCCTTTTATTATATGTCGTTGACATATTACTAATAGGAAATGATGTTCCTTTTCTTTAGATAGACATGGTTGTCAAGAGTTCTCCATGAAAGACCTTGGAGAAGTAGTTTTTATACTAGGTATAAAGATCTACCATGATAGATCCAAAAGACTACTAGGTTTTTCTCAAAGTACATACATAGACAAGGTTTTGGCTGGATTTAACCTTGAGCTGTCAAGAGAGGGTCACTCCTAATGTCTCACAAGATTAACCTTTCTAAATCTGAGTGTTTGAGAACACAAGAGAAGAGACTATGCATGAATGGCATACCATATGCTTCAGCGATAGGATCCATCATGTATGTAATGGTATGCACTCAACCTGACATCTCACATGCGTTGAGCATCATGAGTAGATTTTAACCTGATCCAAGTGAGAAGCATTGGATGGCCATTAAAACTATCCTTGAGTACTTAAGAAGGATTAAGGATATGTTTTTAGTTTATGGAGAAGGTGATCTCTCTGTGAAGGGATACACTGACGCGAGTTTTCAATCTGACAGGGTTAACTACAAGTCCTAGTTGGGTTATGTGTTTATGTTAAATGGATGGGCAGTTATTTGGAAAAGTTTCAAATAGGATACAACTACTAATTTAACCATCGAATCTGTTTATATAGCTGCTTCTAAAGCAACTAAGCAAGCTATCTATCTTAAGGGATTTATTGGTAATCTCGATGTAGTGTCTAACATTGTAAATCCAATAATGGTCTATTGCAATAAAAAATGGGGCTATTGCACAAGAAAAGGAACCATAGTCTCGTCAAAGAAACAGACACGTGCTCAGAAAGTACCATCTCATTCAAGAGATAGTAGCTAGAAAGGATATAAGATTAGAATACATCCTTATGGATCAAAATCTAGTGGATGGGCTAACCAAGCCATTGACTCAAGTTAAGCATGACCAATATGTTAACGAGTATGGCATGAAGCACATGGGTAATTGGCTCTAGTGCAAGTAGGAGATTGTTAAACATGATGTATACCCTAGAGGCAATTAGGGCAATATATCTTTATTAGTCATAATGTACAAATAGTTTCCAGATTATTATGATCAATGATAAAGCCATCTTTATTATTTATCAATGTTTATTAATATTATATATCTCGTTGGTATCATATATATATGTGTTATTATATATTCTCATTGATAAGACAAAGTCCATTACTACTCCATAACGTGAAAGTGCCAGGACATAATGGGAGCTTGTGGTGTGAGAAGTCTGCACACATGTTACTATGAATAGTCTAAATATCCCTATTCATAGTTTCATTAAGACTGGACATCAATGAACTGGAGAGACTAGCATGTGTAGGCTTACTCCTTTGATTAGATCCAAGTAGCTGATCTCACGAGCTGAAGGTGGTACCTTAAGTTAACACATGAATGTATTCGGGCAATACATTTGAGACCAATATGAGATAGACACTCAGAAATAACTATATCATGTGTTAGTATCATGTATTATTACAGTAGAAGTACAAGTATCCACAAACCTAAGATATTGGTTACCTTGTGTGGGAGTTACTATACTTTGGGTCATACTTATTCATATCCTCGTGAATACCAGGATACAAGTGATTACAGGTATAGTGATAATCACTCATTGGTAAGCCTAGTAGTCAAGATGGGATCCACCACTCTTGATATAGTAATATAATGTAAGTTTTACCTTAAGGCCTCTTGTTGAAGTAACACACTCATAAACCTCTGATTAGAGTATAAGATTGATGGAATGGGTTTCTAGTCAATCTTGATACATTATAGCGAGTGGTTTTCTTCATGAATAAGTCTAACTCCATGATAGCTACGACTATTACATGAGCTAACACTTAATCCGACCTCAATAAACTGATGGCACTTAACTTGATGGAAGGAGTTTATTGTATTTGTTACTATTGCAGAACCAGATCATGTCACAAGAACATGACATTCTGAGTATCGGGGGATCATAAGCCTTTGCTAGAAATCCCATTCAATTATCTAGAGTTATTGTGCTCCATATTGGTGTAGAACATTGAGCCTAAATGTTTGTGGATGGGAAGCCAAGTTTAGGTTAACCTCTAGCGAATCTATACTTCGAGATTCTATGAGGTCACACACTTTGGGTCTTAAGTAAAGAACTTATAGACTATGTCTATGCTGAGAATATCAAGAAAGTCAAAATCATTGGATGAATTATTAATTGGTTGGGCTAAATAATAATTAAAGGTTTTAAAGAGGGGATTTTGGAAAAATTGCACAAGGGTGAGCAAGAGAACTTTTTCCGTTGTGATTGGGGCCCATGCGGTTGCCCCATGAGAAAATTAGCTTGCAGGCTGCTAGCATGCGCTGGCACAAGGCTAGCGCATGCTGGTGGGTTGCAGGCCCTCAAGCGTTACTAGGCATCGTTTGAATGGGCCTACAATGCAAGCCCACCAACTGCGACCCACAAGCCTGGCTTGAGGGATAAGGCAAGCCCATTAAGACATGCCTTGTGGCAGCCACACAACTCGGATACGCGGGTTGACCCTTGCAGTGGTGGAGCTCTACGTGGAAACCCATGTGTGAGATGGGAATATTCCCATCCCACATTTTTTTATGGAGCTTTTTGCTCCCCTCTCACTATATATAGTGGTCCACCCCTCCTTTTAATTCACTTCAGCTCAGCCTTTTCTTCTGAGTTTTGACATCTTTCTTCGTGAGCTTTTGCAAGATCCTTCATGCATTCACAAGAATTCTTTTGAAGGCTCATTCATATTTTGGAAAGAGTCTTCTTAGTTATATTTTCAAATTGGTCTTCAAGTGGTCTAACAGCTGCAGTTTACCAACAAGTTTTTCCTCTACGGGAGGTTTTGGTCGATCGAATTCTGTGTGGATCAATCATAGAGGTTGTCCTATTTTTTAGGCTAGTGCTAATGAAGTGTTATCCAATTGCTCTAAGGAAGCGACACATCAACGGGAAAGGCACGCATCAACTAGTAATGCTCTTTAACTTAGATGCTAGGTTTCTTTTATTAAGTTTTATAAACCTATGAGTATCTATGGAACGTTTCAACTTAGATTATATCAATCATGGAATGCTTAGGAGTTCCTTTAGGGTTGATTTTTAAGTTTTGAAATTCTACTGTGCAAGTTAGCATGTTCAATTTTTGGTTATTTATGTAATAGAATGTTTATATATATATATATATATATATATATATATATATATATATATATATATATATATATATATATATATGCCTCCTCTCTTAAATCCGATCTAACTTAAGCATCGGAGAGGCTACGCTGGTCACACGACTAGTCCCCCATAGCGATGATTGTTGTTTTGTACGAGTCTTCAGATTACAGCAAAGAGGAGCGTTGGAGTTAACCTTAGTCAGTAAGTTAGCATGTGGAACCATGTTTCAGGCTAATTTAACATTGGTGCGGTGAGCGTGGACTGAATTTACTTGCTCAGGTGAGAATCTCAATTCACATGAACATTCAAATAATCAGAAATTTCAGTTCCTAGTCAATCTCAAATGGCTCACAACGGAATAAGCAGTCATCCCCCAACCACAAGGACAAATGTCACAAGGGCGCCACCGCCTAAGACTAGCGAGCACCCCCAAGGTGACGGACCCGTAAGAGGAGATAACCCACTCCTCCAGTTGCAACAAAAATACAAAATTACCTTAGAAGAGATGGAGGCATATCAGAAACAAGTTGTTGATATGTACATCTCTTTCGGCATGATGTACGGAGATCTGAGCAAGGCTGGCTTAGTCATATCCAGGTGAAATATAGTGCCGCCTCATAACTTGATCGATGATTTTGACAAAGCTTCACTGGGGCTTATGCCACCCCACCTCTACAAGATCACCCATCCACCTTTCACCCCCATTATCCCTCACACAAATCCACAGCTCGCTTCCACCACACCCTCGACAACCTTGGATATCATAACCACACAATCCATGGGATTGAATTCAATAGGACAATCAACATAGTTGTCATTACTCCAGGGACTAGTATCGGCCATGAAAGATGGTCAGATTCTGCCCGGAGATATAGGGCCAACATTGGCCACCATCCAAGGATTAGGAACAGGCACGCAGCTTAAACAGATCCCAAAAATAAGAAATTTAAAGTGACCTATCGAGCTAGAAAGTGAAGAGGAAGATGACCCAGAGTTCAAGAAGAAAGCCAAGAAGGTTTTCGTAAAACTGGCTGTACCTTATCAGGAGGTAACATCAAGAACCAATTTTTCACCTTTCAAGAAAAATATCCTCGACTAGACGTTTCCCAGGTTTGTCTACATACCTACTTTTGACAAATATACAGGAAAAGATAACCCAAATTATCACGCTGCTAACTTCAAGAATAGAATGGAAATGGCGGGAGAAACTGAGGCGTATATATACCGATACTTTTCAACAACATTCGGCGGACCTGTGGCCTGATGGTTCACCTCTCTGCCCCTTAACTCCACAAGCAGCTGGGATAAACTTAGTGACTCATTCTGCAAACATTTTTTTGGTTCCGCTCTGGTTGGATTGGTAATAAGGAGCCTACATGAACTTGTACAAGGACCAGAGGAAAGCCTCCATGAATACTATAATCGCTTCAATGAAGCCTGCCTGGATGTACGAGACTTGGATTTCAGCACCGCCAAAGAGGCAATGTTGAAAGGCACACGAAGTCGAGATCTCAGCAATTCAATCCTCACTAGGTATCCCAAAAGCCTCCAACAAATGCTCGGAATGGCCAAAGATTTGATTCTAGCATATGAAATAAATTTCAACTGAAGGAAAGAAAGTTGGGGCAGGGAGACAAAGAGAGAGGACAGACCCAGATTTGATGATAGGAGGTGAAAAAACCAAGGCGGATCTAGTCGAGGCGGATATCTTGAAGAAGACCATCCTAGGCTGAATGCATCTTTGAGCCAGATAATAGTAACCATCAAAAAGACCCCGGAGAGGAAAAACATTCATTTCCCTAAAATCCCTTACGGAGTTTCTTTGGGATGGGATTTGAACAAATACTACGATTACCACAGAGCTAAAGGCCATCACATGGATGACTGCAGATCGCTGGCTGACATAGTGCATGGGCTGATCAAAGCCGGTAAGTTTAGCCTATTTGTGAAAGGAATCACCAAAAGGCATGAAAGAACGGAGGAAAGCGAAGATGAGAGAGAAGATGACTCGAACAAAAAGTTTGGTGGAACAAAAGGAGTAATAATGGTGATTGCAGGTGGACTAGAATTCGAGTCGGCCCAAAAGAAAGCTAGAGATTCGTCTAGTAAAAAGAACAATGTCGAAAGTGAGGCGGAAATCTTGAAGTCATTCAAGCAAAACTCGTTAGTCGTAAAACAGTATGCTGATCCCATAGTAGTCGAAGCAACAATAGAAAATTTCATAGTGAGAAGGATCCTTTTGGACATTGGCAGTTCTATGAATATCATCACCAAAAGTGTTGTCGAGAAATTAGGAGTACATCACTCTCGAATTCGAGCCTGATGCTCACCACTCATAGGGATCAATGGACAGCCCATACAATGCTTGGGAGAATTCACATTGGAGGTAGAAATGGGAAGCCTCAAACATAAACTCCATGGGAAAGTAGAGTTTACCATCGTTGACATCTCAGTGGGCTTCAATATCATCTTGGGAAGACCTTTCCAAACTGAAACCCGTATGCTCATCTCCCCAATGGACTTGGTATTTCACTTACCAACTATAAAAGGGACCCCGGAGAGGAAAAACATTCATTTCCCTAAAATCCCTTACGGAGTTTCTTTGGGATGGGATTTGAACAAATACTACGATTACTACAGAGCTAAAGGCCATCACATGGATGACTGCAGATCGCTGGCTGACATAGTGCATGGGATGATCAAAGCCGGTAAGTTTAGCCTATTTGTGAAAGGAATCACCAAAAGGCATGAAAGAACGGAGGAAAGCGAAGATGAGAGAGAAGATGACTCGAACAAAAAGTTTGGTGGAACAAAAGGAGTAATAATGGTGAATGCAGGTGGAATAGAATTCGAGTCGGCCCAAAAGAAAGCTAGAGATTCGTCTAGCAAAAAGAACAATGTCGAAAGTGAGGCGGAAATCTTGAAGTCATTCAAGCAAAACTCGTTAGTCGTAAAACAGTATGCTGATCCCATAGTAGTCGAAGCAACAATAGAAAATTTCATAGTGAGAAGGATCCTTTTGGACTTTGGCAGTTCTGTGAATATCATCACCAAAAGTGTTGTCGAGAAATTAGGAGTACATCACTCTCGAATTCGAGCCTGATGCTCACCACTCATAGGGATCAATGGACAGCCCATACAATCCTTGGGAGAATTCACATTGGAGGTAGAAATGGGAAGCCTCAAACATAAACTCCATGGGAAAGTAGAGTTTACCATCGCTGACATCTCAGTGGGCTTCAATATCATCTTGGGAAGACCTTTCCAAACTGAAACCCGTATGCTCATCTCCCCAATGGACTTGGTATTTCACATACCAACTATAAAAGGGACCGCAGTAATAATTGGCAACCCCTAAGTAGCTCAAGAGGCTTACCTAGCCTCATTACATAGAGAGTCACTCGTGGTGGAGGAGGAGTTTGAGACGGACTGGCCGGAGAAAATCGAGGCGGCTGAGGAGCTGAAAGAGCTCAAAGTTGGCCTAGAACGCTCACTCAAAATTGGGAGAAGCCTTTGCAACGATGCAAAGGCAAAAATAATTTGCGCCCTTACTGATCAACAACATGTTTTTTCATGGTCATCTGAATACCTCGTGGGTGTCAAACATAAGTTCATGAACTCAAGCTAAACTTAAACCCAAGAGCCAAACCGGTCATTCAAAAGAAAAGGAAGCATACACCTGAGAGACAAAGAGCCATTGAAGAAGAAATAAGCAAGCTTTTAAAAGCTGGACACATTAGAGAAGTCCAATATCCAAGCTGGTTATCCAATGTTGTATTGGTGAAAAAACCGAGTGGAGCCTACAGAATGTGTGTAGACTTCACTTATGTGAACAAAGCGACTTCGAAAGATGCTTACCTGCTGCTCCCAATCATGGATCAATTAGCGTACGCAACGACAGGCTATGCGGTCTACTCGTTATTAGATGCCAAATGCTGGTATAACCAAATACCCATGCACCCCGCTGATGAAGAAAAAACATCCTTAATAACCCACCAAGGCACCTACTATTACACGGTCATGCCCTTTGGCTTGAAGAACGCAGGTGCAACTTATCAAAGGTTGATTAATGAGATTTTCCACGATGAGATGGGGAAGTCAGTGGAAGTCTGATAATCAAGAGCAAAAGCGAGGCAGAACATTTGGAGTGAAAGGTGGTAAATACTTGGGGTTCATCATCTCCCAAAGAAGGATAGAGGCTAACCCAGAGAAAATCAAGGCAATTCTTAAAATGGAAACGCCTCAAACCCTAAATGAAGTCCAAAGATTAAATGGCAGAGTCAATGCATTAGGAAGATTTATATCTTTCTCAACCAAAAGATGCATGCCTTTCTACAAGGCAATAAAGAAAGATAAAGACTTCAAATGGGATCAACCATGCTAAAAAGCTTTCGAAGAGCTAAAGAAATTCCCGGGAAAACCACCGCTCCTCAACACACCCCAGCCAGACAACACATTGTACATGTACTTGGCTGCTACTGACGAGGTGGTAGGAATAGTGTTAATTTTTTGAGAGGAAGGAGAAGACCAATTCCCAATTTACTACACTAGAAAAGTGTTGAGGAACGCTGAGCTCAGATACCCTCAGATTGAAAAACTCGCCCTGGCCTTGATCTTAGCCTCCACTTGGTTGAGATCCTATTATTCCCTCTGAAAAAAGTCCTCCAACCTCCTGAAACATCATAGAGACTGGCTGAGTTGGCTATCCGATTGGGGGAGCATGACATAAGATTTGAAGGCAGAAGCGCCATGAGAGCTCAAGTTCCGGCGGACTTTGTGCTAGAATTCACAGGGCTCAAGCCCGCCAGAGAAATGAAAACTGAACAATGGAAAATCCTCGTGGATGGAGCATCCTCTCATGAAGGAGCATGAGCCGGCATATACATTCGAGGCCCCGAAAAAATTAGATTCTCTTACACAGCAAAACTAGCCTTCCCCGCAACCAACAATGTGGCAGAATATGAGGCACTTATCAAAGGGCTAGAGCTAGCCCGAGAGATAGCACCAGATCAATTATTGCTCAAAAGTGACTTAAGGCTGGTCGCAAACTAGATTAATAAAAACTTTGAAATAAAAGTTGCAGAAATGGTAAATTATCTCTCAAAGGTAAGAAATCTTATAGAGATACTAGAGTCAAAAGGAGTAGCCTAAAAAATCGAACATATTCCTAGGAAAGAAAATGAGTGGGCCGATGAATTAGCCAAGGCAGCGTCAGCCAAAGAAGAGTGGAAAAACCTCACATTCCCGTACGAGGTAATCACCCACCCAAATAATGGAATAGAGATTAGCTTATTAATAGAGCAACGAGATCTCGGGTGGATGAAATACATCTACGATTACCTAGCTATAAACAAACTGCCTGATGATAAAATCGAGGTTGCCAAAATTGTAAGAAAAGCCATGAGGTTTTCTTTACTAAACGGGAAGCTTTACAGAAAATCATACTCTGACGCCTGGAAAATATGCATAACGGATCAAGAAGGAGCCAAAATACTGTAAGAACTTCATGAAGGAGACTGCGGATCCCACTAGGTGGTAGTAACATTCATTAGAAGGGCAAGCCTCTCTGGCTTTTATTAGGAGTCTATGAACTTGGACGTAGAAACATATGTCAAATCTTTCCATCAATGTCAAATCCATGCACAAAAATCTCACATCCCCCATGCAGTCCAGCGCCCCCTACTGATCGCCTGGCCATTCTCAACATGGGGAATTGACATTGTGGGACCTCTTCCTAAAGCAAGAGGACAAAGAAAATGGATCCTACTGGCCATTAACCACTTTACCAAATGGGTCGAGGCGACCGCTCTCAGCAGTGTCACACCAGAACGTGTTCTGGATTTTGTCAAAAAGAACATCATAATGCGATTTGGAGTACCACACCGAATCATCTCAGATAATGGTATGCAATTCACATCCAGCAAATTCTAAGACTTCTACAAGGAATTGAAGATTGAAACCCACTTCAACTTAGTGGCTCACCCATAAACTGATGGTTAAAAGGAGATTACAAATAAAATGCTCGGTCAAGGAATAAAGAAAAGGGTGATGGAAAGAAAGGGTGTCTAGCCGGATGAGTTGATTAATGTACTATGGGCATACCGAATGACCCCATGCACATCTACCAAAGAAACACCTTTTCAATGGTATATGGGGTCGAGGTGGTTCTACCCATCAAAATCAGTCCTCCATCTGACCGAGTGGCTGACTACATGGAGAAAGAGAATGACATCAACATGAGATATCATCTCGATGATCTACAAGAGAAACGGGAGAGGGAGTGCATCCTTATGGCTACCTACAAAGCTAGGATCGCCAAATACCATGAGAGGAAGGTTAGAGAAATCCACCTCTAAGAAGGTGGCATGGTCCTTAAGGACGCAACCGCCTCATAAGTGTGAGAGGGAAAAGGCAAGCTGGGGGTAAATTGGGAAGGCCCATATAAAGTTTCATAAGTTATCGGACTAGCAACCTACAAGTTACAGACCATCGAAGGAAAGGAGGTCCCAAAAACGTGGAACATAGCAAATTTTAGGCCATATTACATGGCTTACGACTCTTAGAGGGATCCAGGCAGCCATATTCTTTTCCTTTTAAGGACTTTTTCCCAATGGGTTTTGTCCTAAAGGTTTTTAACGATGCGGCCCCTTAGAAGAGATAGATGACCGGATGCGTAGAATTCCTAGATGTACTTTTTAATTTATTTAATAAAAAGTAGTTAATTTCAAAACGTGCACATTTAAGTACTGATCATACTTTGAGATTGCACAAACAATAAAATGAAATCGCTTAAAACATTCAGGCGGCTCAAACGCATATGACCTAAATATCATAAAATGGCAAACATAAGGCTATTGAGGTGGCTCAAACGCATAAGACCTAAATATCATAAAATGGTAAACATAAAGCCATTGAGGTAGCTCAAGCGCATAAGACCTAGATATCATAAAATGTCAAACTTAAGGCCATTAAGGTGGCTCAAGCGCATAAGACCTAGATATCACAAAATGGCAAACATAAGGCCATTGAGGAGGCTCAAACGCATAAGACCTAAACAACATAGCAAGCATAAGATCATTAAGGTGGCTTAAAAAGCATAAGACCTAAAGTTTCATTAAATGATGAATAACAGACCGTTAAGGTGGCTTAAAAGCACAAAAATTTACAAAGTGATAGGCATAGAACCATGAAGGCGGAAAAACAAACAGTAAATGAGCCATTCAAATGGTAAAAAGATACATTCAACCACGCTCAAGGCGGAAAAATATTATACCATTAGAAGGCCCAAAAAGGCTGAAATATCCTTACAAAAATGTTGAAAAGAAAAATAAAGCTAAAATATACGCTTTGGGGCGGGTCGATTCAAATTCATCTCCCCTCTCCGGCTCCTCCTCCACCGACTCATCCAGAGTCATCTCCTACTCGTCAGGCTCATTGGGATACTTCACTCCCATCAAAAGGTCCTCTAGAAGATCTGGATAGCGAGCCTGACAAGCTTCAAAAACCAGGCGGCCATATTCATGATCATCCACAACCATGCTGAGCATAGCTTGGCTATTATCGGAGACTACTTTAGGAACCTTCGCCTCTTATTTTGAGATGGTGTTCTGCAAATTATCCCGAGCCAAAACCAGCTCCTAAGCCCTCTTTTAGGACTCCTTCGCCTTTTTGTTAGCCTCCTCCAACTGCCGGCTCAGCTCAACCTTGGCCACCTCAAGCTCTTCGACCTTCTTATTAACCTTCTCTAACTAGCAAATCAGTCGCATCATATCCTGGCTTTTCCATGTCAATTCAACCACCTGAGAAGCCATCTAAAATACCAACGTGTTATAAAAGGTAAAATAAAATGAAATATAAAAGCTAGACAAACAGGAAAGAACCTCAGTAGACATCATGAACAGAGTCTTAGATGATTGAAGTAGACTCTCAGATGCCAAATCATTCTTCTTCGAAGGGAGGGGCAAGATCGTCCTCAGCACACTCTGGATCGAGGTAGTATAAATGGAGGGATTACCCTCACCCGCGAAGGAAAGAAGATCCACCTAGAGAGACTCAAGGCTAACCCGCTTGGATGAGTCAGCAGGAATGTCCAAATTGATGCTTTGAAATAAGAACATTTTTAAGCACCAAACAAAAAGGTTAAAAAGGAGAAAACTGAATTCTTACCGGTTGGAGGGTAATCTCGATAATTGTAGGAGAATGAGACGGCTCAGTAACAAACTCAGGAACCTCCTCAACAGCCTTGCGCTTTCTTTTACGTTTATTGGGATCTCCACCTAGTATGCCAGGAACTACATTAACAAGCTGAGGCTCAACTCATTCAGTGGGGCGTTTGTTTCCCTTTGACACCTTGGTGGCTTGTTGCACAAGATCGTTGATCGAAGGGAAATTAAAAACTGAAAAGAAAGAAATACAAGTAAATAACTGAAAAAACTTGGGGCCCAGAGTAATAAATGTGATCCGGCTGACCCGGCTCAATAATTCTAATATTCTTGGCCATTACCTAACTAATATTCTGGCATAGCCACATCCCTTTCCTAAGGGCCTTAAAAGTATCTACCCTAACATCCGAGCTGGTGAAGTTGTAGAACAAGTCAGGAGAAGGGTTCCACTCGATGGGGAACCAAGGATAGTGATCCTCTTATTTGATAAAAATAAAGTAATTCTTGAAGTTCTTCACCGAATCTACTTTATTTGTAAATCTGTAGAAGCCGCTTCGTTGAGCAAAATGATACAGATCCTCGCTTGTTATCTTCCTCACTGAAGCAATCTACCTAAAGAACTCGACGTCGAAATGCATCTCTAAACCAGTGCAGATAACGTAATGCCCTACTAAGTCTATCCAAGTATTGGGATGAAGTTGAGCCAGACTAAGGCGAAATGCTCTCAAAACATCACTTAAACCCTCAGGCAGGGGATAGACAAATCCATACCAGATTTGGACCATGTAAATACCAAAAAATCCTTTGGGCGGACGAGTAATCTGCTGTTCCTTACAGGGAAGCGCTACTTCACACTCCTTGAGCTAGGGAAAAATGTCCATCTCAAACTCCAAGTCAACGGGATCCTGAACTGACTCGATTAACTCAACTCGGGGAGTCCTATTTACTATCTCCCAAGCTTTTCCCCTTCCCTTAGCCACTATTTCTGAGCTAGTGGCCACATACCGCCTCATGGGATGAGCTGCACCCCTTTTCATCCTACGCACGCGGGAGGAGACTTCGATAGCTTTCTAGGGTGGCATTGGGGGAAATAAACCCATTTCTTCATCTATCTTAGCCCAGGCTGATGCAGAAGAAGATTGAGAGGACGAGGTGGATTTACTACGAGATGCTCGATTCTCACTTGACTCTGACATGGCTTCAGTCGGTGGGGGTCCCCTAGAGGTTGGGACATAATTAATATAATCTACGTTCAAAGGTTTGAAGTACTTGGTGTTCATCTCAGCTAATTCCCTATTAAATTGGCTACCAGTGGTCGAGGTGGAATCAGTCATTACCACATATTAAAAATCCTAATCAGTTAGAAGATATCCTAAACAATCCTAATTTTACTCGAGGCGGCACAAACAATATTCAAATTACCTACGTTGGTTTTCCAGATCTAAATAGTAAGGAGAAAGGAACAAATAGCATTCATATTAAATGAATAGATATCTCAGATCTAGCAAAGGTCCTATACATGAACAAGCAACTCTGGAAATAAACAATCCAGAAACATATGAACAAGTAATTCTGTAAAGGGGAAAGGCAAAACAAAAAATTGCTTTCTTGACTAATTGATCAAGGCATAATTGAACAACTAATAACGAAGAATAAGGGAGTAAACTAGAGTGAAATTAACGCTTAAAGCATCTCACAAATCAAAATAACAGCAGATAAACAAAGGGAAGAACTAGCACTTAGTGTTCTATGTAGGAAAAGCAACAATGACCAGAGTGAAACAGAGGAAATGGAAACTTACTTGTATAAAGAGTTTGCTTAATCAAAGTGGCTTGAGGAATGGAAAGATGGTTGATGGAGTCTGAAGCACGAAATCACCGAAAATGGAGAAAGAATGAAGTTTTTCAGAAATTGTGAAAATGAGAAACAGGAACCTTTATATATAGATGAAAAGACATGTGAAGAGACACTCTTCCCATGCTTGACACGTGGCTTGTTCTCCAACTCACGTTTGAGATTTGAAAAGACATGAACTTTTCATCTTGGTGCTCAAGATAAGTGTCCCCATTGATAAATCCACCTGGACCAGGCGGATCCCCAAACACAAGCTCCTAAAGAAGCTCTCACACTGATGAGGGGACTTCTATTAACATGGTAAAATAATGACAGGTGCGTGCACGCCACAGAAAACCCCCAGGCGGACTACATCTACCTGGATTAAGGAAAGAAGTTACTATGAGGCTAGGAATGTTCCTGCCAATCCAGGCGGATCCCATCCACCCTAAGTGTAATACCTCAATAATCATCCATGCGGACTGTATCTGCCCCAAATTTGGAAGAAACTAAGTCTTCCCCAATCTCAGTGAAATGTCTAGGCAGCTATCAAGCTAAGTCGGCTTGTCTTCCTTGACCAACCCCGACCCCTCGGGAGCACAGAGTCCAATTAAGAGTCTTAAGTCCACAAAAGAGACTTTAACAATTGGAACTCCCAATTCAGATAAACTTTATCTTATCAACAAGATAAAGATTCACTCAAGCGAGAACTCTGGTTGATTCAAATTATTGGATCAGACCAGGAAACGTTCAAGGAGTATAAAAAGACCCTTACGTATTCTAAAAAAACACTAAATACTCCCTGCCTCCTCTCTTAAATCTGATCTAACTTAAGTATCGAAGAGGCTACGCTGGTCACACGGCTAGTCCCCCATAGCGATGATTGTTGTTTTGCATGAGTCTTCAAATTACAGCAAAGAGGAGCGTTGGAGTCAACCTCAGTCTATAAGTTAAAGAATGGAACCATGTTTCAGGCTAATTTAGCATTATTTTTATTGATGATGTAACTAGATATTTTTTTTGTTTATTTATTGCATTCTAAGGATGAAACTCTTGATAAATTTAAATTTTATAAAGGCTAAATGAATCAACACCCTCTAAAGTTGGCTCAAAAAACCGAATGTCAACTTTCAAAAGGATAAGTATCTCCCCTGAACATGTTAAAAATGATCAGTTACCCCCCTTAAATTGGAAAAAATGCACCACCAACTTGCCCATCTCAATGCCACGTGTCAATTTCTGGTTGGAGAGAAAAAAATAAAAAATGACACCTTTGAAAATTCAAACCAACCAGATTATGACACGTGGCGTTGAGGGGGCTAACTAGTGCATTTTTGCCAAGTTAAGGGGGGTAACTGTCCTTTTGAAAGTTGAGGGTATCATCTGGTATTCTAAACTAACTTTAGGAGGGTGCTGATGTATAAAGCCATTTATAAATAAGGAGTAGAGCTACATCAAAGTAATTCAATTAAAAGTTTATGTACTGATAAAGGAGGAGAGTATTATGATTTAGTATATTTTCTATCTACTAGAATAATACACTAAATATAGCTCATTATACAACATAATAAAATGATGTGATAGAAAGGAATAATAGAACTTTGAAAAAAATGGTTAATTCCATGTTGTCCTTTTCAGGCTTGAGGAAGGATTCTAGGGTGAGGCTATGTTAATGACCTATTATTTATTAAATAGAATTCCTAATAAAAGGAATAAAATTACCCCTTATAAACAATGGTATAAAAAGGCACCAAAATTGAGTTTTCTGAAAGTTTGGGGTTGTAGGGCAATTTTAAGACTTGTTGAAAGGAAAAAGAGAAACTTGGGTGAAAGAGGAATAGATTGTATTTTCATTGGGTATGCTGAATATTACCATGCATATAGGTTTTATGTAGCAGAATATAATTTTATGTTCTATAAACACAGTTATAGAGTCAAGAGATGCTAAGTTTGATGAAGATAGATTTACATTTATACCTAGACCAAGAGACATGATTCATAATTCATTTAGTGGAAACTCAGTTCAATATGAAGATATATATGGTGGAAATATTTCCTTACATGAATCATCTGCAACTAAGAAAAGTACTAGAACTAGAAAAGTCAAATCTTTTGGAGATGACTTTCACCTTTATTTTGTTGAAGGATCAAGGGATGAGGTTGAATATCAGTATCAATATTATTTTATTATTGAAGAGGATTAAATAACATTTAGTGAAGCTATAGTTTTAAGAGATTTTTCATTCTAGGATGAAACTATCCAGGATGAAATGGATTATATCATGCACAATATTACATGGGAATTGACTGATCTATCACCCGGTTGTAAAGCGCTAGGAAATATATCAATTTTGTAAAGAAAAGTAAAAGTGGATGGTAACATAGATAAATATAAAGCTAGATTGGTTATCTAATGCTTTAGGCAAAAATTAAAAAAAATTAACTTCTTTGATATTTATGATCTTGTTGCAATGACCTCTATTATTAGGTTGTTGATAGCACTTTCAGCTATACCCAACTTTGTAATTCATCAAATAGATGTAAAAATTACATTCATGAATGGTGAATTAGATGAGGAGATTTATTTGAAGCATCTAGAAGGGATTATTATGTCAGATTGTGAAAACAAGGTATGCAAGCTGAAGAAATTGTTATATGGACTGAAACAAGCACCAAAAGCCTAGAATCAAAATTTTAATGATGTGGTTTTATCTAATGGCTTTAATATCAACCAAGCAGACAAGTGTGTATATAGAAAGTTTGATGATCCTAGTAAAGGAATTTTGATTTGTTTATATGTGGATGACACGTTGATTTTTGGTACTGACCAAAGTTAAGTTGATAAAACCAAGAAATTTTTGTCATCTACTTTTGACATGAAGGATTTGGGTGAGGGTCATAAAAATCAAGTGAAAACACCATGTTATTTCAATTTCTCAATCTCATTAAATTGAGAAGATTTTGAATAAATTTAACTTCAATGATTGTTCTCTAGTTATCACTCCTATATATCATTAGAGTTTGTAAAACCTGAACATAACTTAGAGTTTGTAAAAAATGAGCATAATTTAGTCGATAATCTAACCAAAGGATTAAGAAGAGATCTTAAGCACAAGTTGGCTATGGGAATGGTTTAAAGTCCATCTGAAATCTTTCATGTTGAGATACCCAATTTCCATTTAATATGACATTACTTGTTGAATTTAATGAGGAAAGCTTTACATCGTGAGATTGGAACACATTAATAATAACATCCCAAGGTGTATGTTCAAACTTGCAAGATAATTAAGGATGTTGAAATTTAATTTCTTAAAAACTTGCATATGCAAGTGCAAGAATAAAAGAGATACCTATATGAGCATGAAGTGTAGCCTCTTCAAGAAGTTAGGACTTGGCTTTGGTATGCTTATGAAGGATTTACAAAACTAGTAAAAGATAAAGTAAGAACTTGTTGGATTGTTGACTTATGTGTTTATTATCTTCATGTATTCACAATGAATAACAAAGGTGCAATCCATAGTGACACCTTTGAATCTGAATATATGTTAAGTGTAATATAATAAGATGAAATTCAATCGCCGTGGTATTTCTTCTATGCCTGAGTTTATTATTTTTGTGATTTTTTTAGTTAATTAATGATTATACTTAAATGGGGGGGATTATTAGTAATTTAGTGTAATTGGATCGACTTGTTGACCAATGTAATTGTAATATTTCATTGAACAAGTCAGGATGGTGTGAAGTGCATGCTTGTTCGGTATTTATCACAATATTTGGATTCTGCAGGTTCGGGGGCAGCACCCCTGGCGGGTTCCAAGGGGAAGCACCCCTGGCTGGGGCCCTGCTACCAAGTTAGCTTGAACATAAACAATTTTTTATTTTAATACCGAAAAAGTTATAATTTTACACACAATCTGTGTCACACTCGCGACACTAGCTTGCATCCATGACTTGTTTTCTCCTGAGAAACAGACAATGTGAAATTTAAAGTCACAATCATGATAACTTGTCGCGATCGCTATACACTATATAATATCCAACACTGCAATTATGTTGATGGTTATCTGCAGTGATTAATTGTTATTGTACGAAAAAATTGCAAAATCAATTATTTTTTAACGGTTGTCTGTATTTTCTTGGGAGTATATAACCGTGCATTGGTAAGAAAAACTAGAGAGGGTTTGATAATATAGTTCAAAATATTCACAAGAGATTTTCATTCTATGTTCTTAATTCTCTAATTTTATCTGTTTGAAAATATAACCGCTAAATAAGTTTTAATTTGACAGTGTTCATCATGACTTCACATATATCTAAGTATTCCCCAACAATTCCCCCCCCCCCAATGCTTAGATCCTAGATTCTCCATTGATCACCTCTTAAAATAAAGGTTAGAGGTATAGAGAATCAGTAAACTCATAAAGAGTTTTGGGCTCAATAATTTGAATGAGTAGTTGAACCTATCTTAACAAAAAACATTGGCTAGTTACATGTATCACTCATCATTATTGTTTATTTTTTATATGTGATTCTCCACTAATCAATGCTAGAGGGAGGGGGTGGGGCATTTATCTCACTGGTCGCCAGGAATCCTCCACACCCTCAGCCTGTTGTGTTGAAGTAGGATTTTGGTGCCCCACCTCTCCACCAAGCTCTTCAATTTATTTTTGTGAAAAAGCATCCCCAAGTCGTAAGAAGAAGATGAATGGTGATTTTAATTAAGAGTAAACTTCAAAACAATGTAATTTTGTTTCTTTAACTAATTTAAACCTCCACTCCATCTTTCCTTGTTTCACTTTAACTCCATTTGTATCTCACTTATCAATTTCCCTTTTTCTTTCTTTTGTTTTGTATTTAATCTATTAAAATTATTTTTTACTACTTATTGCATAGTTTGTTTTCATTTAAATTAATTATGTTTAAATTTTAATTTATTATTTGTGAAATTTGAAATGTAATTATTGTTTAGTTCGTTACTATGGATCCAACTGCAGTTATGTGCGAATAATGTTAGCTTATTAGTGAAATTAGTATTGGTCCAGTAGCTTAGATAATCAACCAGAGGGGCTGAATGCCTATTTAACTTGTTCTTTTAGGATTTAAAAATCTTTTTCCAATTAAGTTAATGTATGCTGAGTTAAAAGTGCTGAGTGCAAAACTAGATAAAAAGCAAACTACTCAGCTTGAGTTGATCTTGGTTTATTCTCAAACTGTGATGAGTAAAAACTTACTCAACTAGATGGTTTTCAAGCTTATAAAAAATACAGAAAGAATTTTGATGTATGAGCCTAAACTGCCAAATATAAAATATATGTTTAAGGATAGAAGACATATTGATTTTATCCTAGTTTGGCCCTTAGCCTACCTCCAATCCCCGGATACCTATTCCAAGCTTAAATCCACTAGCGAACTTCCTTGAACTAGGCGGAGAAGCCTTTGACAATGGGTAGAATGATTATAGCAAGTATCTTTCAACCTAACTACCACTCACTCAATTTGAGTACCCTTCTCAAAACTGACTCACACATATTTGATTATAAATTATTAGCACACAAAAAATTCAACTTATAAATCATTGGTTGATAAGTGTATAATTACACTTATTATCTTGATATTTTTACTCATAAAATAATGCGATTTAAAGTCATTTTATACTTCATATAAAAGATTTCACTTGGTATGTAGCTGTTTTTTATGCAAGTGAAAAAACTAGGTGAATATTTGGAGTGAAATGATCAAAGATGGAATTCTATGCAAAAAGAGTGAAAAAGGTGCAAAAACATGCATGGAATGCAATGAATTGGCTTAGAATCGAAGTTGTCAAAGATTAGTAAAGTTGCAACTAAGAATCATGAAGAAAAGCATAAGTCACAACCATGTCACGATCGTGATTCCTACTCAAGATTGGCCAAATCCCGCTCGTGACTATCTATCACGATCATGACTTATCATTCTTCACAAAGAGTCAGTTACATACTTACATTCACGATCGCAACATGTACATCACATTCGTGATTCATGATGGGTTTTATAAACTCTTCTCAACTTCCAACCTTCGGATAAGAATGATCAATCGCCATCAACTATCAAGCAAAGAGACACCTTTTAGAGACATTGCAACCACGAAAAGGTGCCTATCCATTGAAGATAAGGATGAAACCTTGCATCTAATCACATTGAAGATGATGCAACCCTTCACCAGTGGACATGACTATTCATTTGGATAAATGCAACCTTTCAAACTCTATAAATAGAGGTTCAAATCAACCATTTCGTGCAGATGGTGTAAGATGACATGTATGGCATGATACATGATAGATAGAGAGTGAAAGTTATATAGATTTCGCTAAGTTCAAAGTGTTAAAGAGAAAAAAATGTATAAGTGATTCGATTCTTGTTTCAATCACTAGATTTCTCCACAAATTCGAGCGATTATTGTATGAGTATAATTTCAAAGAACTTATCAATAAAATTTTCTATTCTTCAACATTCATTTGTTAAATATTCACAAGGAATATCATCGTAACGGAGGTTCTGTAAGAGTCGAGACCGAATTCAAAGTAGACACAGGAATTGCAAGAATTGACGACTTCCATTAAAGAGTGGATATGGTTTGATCAACTTTAGCTTTCACTTGCATACCTTACAACTTTACTTTGTTTTTTACTTAAACTTTTTCTAATTCGAAGTTTATGATATGTCTATGTGTCATAACTAGTATTTCATCTTACATCACATATATTAATGAAGTAATGTGCTTTCAAGTTGACTTTAAGAGTTGTTTCAGGGTTAACAAGATTGTGTATAATCACTAGATCTATGATTATAACGCTGTTTAGTGAGCCAACATTTTTGGAGTGGTAACTTGCTAAATATGGCTATGTGAGAGCGAACCGTACTAAGCATAGTATTATTGTTATCAAAGTTTTTATAAGTTCATAACTCGTTTACCCTAGATTTAGAAAAGTCATTTCATGTGTTTCTTACGGTGAATTATAGGATATTTTGACGTCTAGAACCGAGTTTGTTGAAGTTATCTAGTGCATAAAACATTCTTGATTATTTTGCATATTTTACTCCCCTATACTTGTTCTTAGGGAATATCTATATGCTTTGCATCTTCTCTAATCTATTCGTGCATCTATCCATTCATTAGTCTACCTAATAAGTGTATAATTACACTTATTATCATGACATTTTCAATCATAAAATGATATGATTTAAAGTCATTTTATACTTCATATAAAAGATTTCACGTGGTATGTAGTTTTTTTTATACAAATGCAGAAACTAGGTGAATCTTGGGAGTAAAATGATCAAAAGTTGAATTCTATGTAAAAAGAGTGAAAAAGGTGCAAAAAGATGTGTGGAACACAAGGATTTGGCTTAGGATCGGAGTTGCCAAAGATTGGAAAAGTTGCAAAGAAGAAACATGAAGAAAAAGACATGTCATGATTGTAACAGCCATTCGCAGTCGCGACTTGTTATTTTTCAAAATAGAAAGTTGTCAACCATAAGTCACGATTGCGACATATGATTCATGGTCGTGACTTGTGACGGTTATTGGTTATCTCTTTTCAACTACCAACCCCAGATAATAATGATCAATCGCCATCAACTGCCAACCAAAAAGACACCTTTTGGATGTCAACCAATCATAAAAATGTACCTTTCCATTGTGGATGACGATGAATCTTTGCATCCAATCATATTGAAGTGATGTAACCCTTCACCAATGGACACGACTCTTCGTTTGGATAGGCGCAACCCTTCGCACTCTATAAATAGGGTTGAATACTCAACCATTTTCGTGACATGCATGGTGGGCAATGTATAGTAGTGTGCATGCATAGATAGAGAGTGAAAGTATCTAGATTTCGATCACTATATTTCTACAAAAATTCAAGTGTTTGTTGTATGAGTGTAATTACAAAGCACTTATCAATAAAAGTTTTCATTCTTCAACATTCTTTTGTTCTATATTTACAAAGAATAACATCCTAGGGAGGTTTTGTACTAGTCGAGACCGAATTCAAAGTAGACACAAGAATTGCGGGAATTGAAGACTCCCATTAAAGAGTGGATACGGTTTGATCAACTTTAACATACCTTACAACTTTACTTTGTTTTCTACTTATACTTTCTATTTCGTAGTTTATAGTATGTCTATGTGTCATAATGAGTATTTCGTCTAGCGTCTCTTATATTAATTAAGTTATATGCTTTCGAGTTAACTTTAAGAGTGATTTCAGGGTTAATAATATTGTGTATAATCACTGGATCTTTGATTATAACGCCGTTTAGCCAGCCAACATTTTTGGAGTGGTAACTTGCTAAATATGGCTATGTGAGAGCGACCCATACTAAGCATATTAATATTATTATCTAGGTTCTTATAAGTGTCATAATTCATCTACCCTAGATCTAGAAAAGTCATCTCATGTGTTGCTCTGAGGTGAATTATTGAATATTAGGGCATCTAGAACTGTATTTGTTGAAGTTATTTAGTGTACGAAATATTCTTGATGATTTTGCATATTTTTCTCTACTATACTTGTTCTTAGGGAATATCTATTTAATTTACATCTTCTCTAATCGGTTCATGCATCTGTCTATTCATCAGTCTATCATCCAAACCATCCAAACCCTACAAATTATCTTATTTCATTTGTTCCGTAACTCTAGTTGGTCTTTAGAACCGAATTCCTTCCCCGTGGGATCAATATCTTTTAAAACTACATCTTAACTATATACTTGCAGTGGTCACCATTTTTCTATTTGATAAGCAGTATACACCTTTTTGTATTTTGAACTTTTATCTTATTAGTAGGAAAGTGGGGAACAAGGTTTTTGGCACCGTTACCGAATATAAACCTATCCAAACTAGTATAGTCAAAACCTTGCAATCACTACCATTCAAAACCTTCAACTTATTTTATTTTCTTTTGTTCCGTAACTCTAGTTGATCCTTAGAATCGAATTCCTTCCATGTGGGATCGATATCTTTTAAAACTACATTGCAACTGTATACTTGCAGTTATCATCATTTTTCTATTTGATAAGCGGTACTAACAACACCTGTTCATATTTAGAACTTTTATATTATTAGTAGAAAAGTGGTGAACAAATCCGAGTCTCTGCTATAATTGTCAAAATGAGGGATTTTGACGTATGGGTTGAGCTGTGAGTTTTAGATCCACGTGTTAAGTAGGGAATAAGAGGCTGTTAGAAGAGGTTTATGCATCTTGACTACGAAGTGTTTGAGTCCCTCTTTAAACATCTTTATAAACTCTGGGTCATTCAGGTAACTTTTTTCTTGCTCGGTGGTTGTGATGCTAGTTGGGGTGGCGAAGGTAGTACCGCATGGGGAGGTGGCATTGTTGGTCTTCCTCCGTGATACCTTGTGTGGTAATAGGCTCGGTGGAAGGCTTCGCCTATGTGAACGAACGACCCCTGGTCATAGTGAGGCTATTGAGACAAGTCAGGACGTTTGGTGAGTCCCATCAACTCTACACATGATCGGATGGAGGGTTCACCATCTTTCGAACACGTTGCTTCTGGAGGTGGGTTGTTGATGGGTGTTTGCTATTAAGGAGTGGAGAAGATGGGTGGTGTGAATAGGCTTGGTGTGACGAATGGATTGGGCATTTGATACTATTGTGGTCGGATGGGTAGATTTCTAGGTGTGGGGTAACTACTCATGTTATTGTGGTATGCAGCGTTGACCGTGTGGCTAGCCATTGTGGTGCCATCTAAGTTATTTAACAGCCTAAATAAGTTCCACCTAAATTTCCCTTCAAATTCTGGCATCATCTGGTATTTTTGTGCCACGTTTTCAAAGAAGGTGACATTATTTGTAGCCGTTGGTGGAGCGTGGATGCCAAAATGTGGTGTGTTGTGGGATTACATGGTGGCTGTCGTAGATGTCATCAAAGTGGAAGTGATTGTAAGTTGTGTTTCACCACTCCCTATGTTGGGCATTTCATTGGCCATGGTCGACGTGGTTTGTGTTCGTTCGATAGAAGAAAAGTTTTAAATTTTGTGGAACAAAAACTTTTTTTTGCTCCATGCTCACCGTACCACTGAAAGAGTAGTGTGAGAAAGTGTTCCTCACGCACCTATCTTCAGAATATTGATCATGAGTTGTCCTCCTTGTGTGGTGGTCGAAACTTGTAAAACAAGGGTTGACTAAGGGGAGCTAGTCGTGTGACAGGTGTAGCCTCTCCGATGCTTAAGTTAGCGATGAAATTAAGAGAGGGGGCAAAGAATAACAATGTATTCATTGAGTATGAATTGTGTTCCTCTAATATGTAATGGAGGTCTATATATAGGAGTTAGATGAGCCCAAGCAATGATGGAGTCGATCTTTATCACTGGTGGTTCACTTCTACTTGGGGTGCATCACTTGTAGTAAGAGATGGAGTCCACCTATGAATGTTATCCTTGCTGTTTAGATAAACATGGGAGAAGACCTGACATCTCATACGTTGAGGAGGATTCGCTAAGTTATCTCTACCACCCGGTGAGACCGGGTCACTCACGTAGGGTGGAGATGTGGTTGCCATGTGTATGGCTAAACCTATCAGGTTATCAACCACCATCACTATCGTCCAATCGCGACCACCATGATCTAAACCAGTCACGACCTATTGCTGCCTGATATTTCCAATTCATGACATGTCTCCATTCTCCAATCTCGAGTAGAAACATAACCTGTCTTTAACAATTTCTTGAAACCTCTTTCTCTCCCATAATCCTGATTTCATATAACCCTATATGCCAATTTGTACGCTGGAATTTTTTTCACAATCATTAATATCATCTAGCTATATTCCCATTCTGTACGTAATCATGAATTGGATACATCTTACTCCTCATTAACCCTAACCCTACATGACTGATTACAAATGATCTTTAGGTCTGGTAACTACCAATTCATTTATTCAAACATCGCTCGATTGATATATGGTAAGATGTCTCGTTGTCTGTGTTTGAATCTTGGGAGTTTTTTGTTTTTACAAGTTTGCTTTTTGTTTCTTGATTGGTTGCTGAATATTTATTTAACATCGTAACTAAGCCAGCCCCCATCCATGAGAGAGATAGGTAGATGTCATCAGTCCCTTTCCCAGTGCAACCATAGAGAGTTAGTAAAATTCACCAGTCTATTCGGTGCATCCTTGAACGAGAGAGATAGGTACATGATACTGGTCCGTCTCCCGGTGCGACCAACCTTGATAGAGTTAGATAGAAGACACCGATCCATATCCTTGTGCGCCTAAGAGAGTTAGGTAGATGTCATTATGCCCTCTCTTAGTGAAACATTTATCATGATGGTTCATCATGGTTCCAATTGCATTCAAAATAGGGATGATCATGTTGCCATCTGCACAGTTAATCAAATCTATTTTGAAAACTTTCCCAATAATCATGACTCTATTAGTATGCGTGTTGTTTTTTTCCAAGTATGGCATCAATAGTTCGCTGTATGTTGCTAGAAGATGTAATGCAAGGAATCTAAACTTTGGTTTCATAAGTATTGATGGGAAAGTACTGCTACATGAGGCACTTTATAGGTTGAATGCGGTATTGATTAGAAACATTTAACTAAGAGCATTCAATGCTAGATACACATCCCACAAACTAGCTGACCGACTATCAAGAGGCAAGTGCAACCACCCAAAAAATTAGAATTCTACGATTCAACTAGAGATGGTGGATCATATGCCTAATGTTATGGCCCCTCCAACTGAATTATTTAAAGTTAGCTTGGAAGATAGTATCTCGGTCACCGATTAGTCATATATTTCATGCCTCTTGAATGTTAGAAACCTATCAGCTATTCCCGACATTATTGAGTTGGACTCTAGTAAATAATTTGCATTTAATTTCATTGCACCAATTGGGGGAAATTTGGTTGTGATGGCATTCAACTCAAGCTATTCAAAGGTAGCTTTCATAGGTGGTGATTGACTGCCCCTTAAAGACATCTTCTCGAAAGTGATGGATTATACAAAAAAATTTTTGCCGTCAGAGTGCCATTTTATGTTGATTTCTTGGGACTACCTCCTGCTCTTATATCCGAACAGTTAATCATAAGGTTATCTTTACTTATTTTGAAAATTCATTGCTCATGATTTTAATTATGTTTGTCTGGATAGATTGTATGTGGTTTCTTGTTCGATAACGGTGCCTATTGGAAGTACAAATCAGAACTTCATTCTTGTGAATGGTGTGGTTGAATTTTCAGTACCTATTAATTTCCAACAAGCGGTGGCGTGTTTAAAATGCCCTTCCTTGGGACTTTCTACTTATGATTCCATGTCCAACAAGTCGTGTAATGAACAGTTAACGCCGCTAAATAGCCTAAAACAACAGCCAACTTGAATGCAGCCCCTCTCTCTAATGTGAATGTGGCTAAGAGCTAGATAACTCTTGGAAATAAAGGTCAACCCAAGATGCAACTTATCCATCTATCTGCACAATCCAACAACCCTCTTATGTTTAGTAATTCATTTTCTAAGGTTTCGAACTCGTATGTAAATGTTGAAATTAGGCAAGGAAGCTCACAACATCTCTCGACAACTTCACAAAAACTTTGGGGAAATTAGATTACTCAACAGCCGATTGTATCCACTCACAACGGTTCCTCCTGCTCAGATACATATAAAAGTAAATAATTTACAGCCAAGACAGGCGATACGCCATTACAGGCAGTAGAGAACATGATGTATTGGTAAAATAATGCAATTTTGCATGATGGGAGTGCACTTTTAAACTCAGCAGCCCCAATAGTTGGCGAAACAAAAATGGTAGAATGGGACAACTGTTAATTTTGGCGAAAACCTCACGATCCTCTACCTCATTGGGACCTGATATTGCTAACATAATTTGAGTTATTACTTACTCAAGAGAAAAGCCAATGTCGGAGAATGATAACTATTTAACCATTATAATTGGAAGGAAAATTGGCCTCGTCAAGGATAAACACACGATGATTAATTTAGAGGCTCTCGAATCTGGGTAATTAATAGTTTATCGTGTGTGTTCAAGGTTCATTTATGTTGATTTATGTCTTTATCATTCATTAGTTGGAATTGTCGAGGGGGAATTTGTAATGAAGGAAAAGCAATCTTTTATTCTCAAGAATATTGTGAAATTCAAGGTACAATTCTTTATCTTATTGCAAAACAAAAGTTGCGAAAATCTTCGATCAAGAAGTTCTTCGATATTAGGGTCATAATGATTTCTCATCTCATACGGTTCCGTCAAATGGCTTATCAGGGGGAAGTTTTTTTGTAGAATTAGAGTCAGCTCCAAGGTTCAATTATTTCAAAGTATTCAAGGTGGGTGTTGATTTTGTTTTCTCTTAACAAATTAACAAACAATGTTATTGCAATTTATGGTCCATCATTAGCAGCAGAGAGAACCATGTTGTGGCAAGAGCTTTGTCTGATCATCTAAGGGTTATCGAATGTCATTATATGTGGAGATTTTAATGAGGTAATACACTCGTCAGAACGTTCAAGAGGTGTCCTCTATCTGTCAATAAGTTACTTTCAGAATTATGTGAATGACTACGAGCTATTTGACTTACCATTACAAGGACGAGATTACACTTGGTCTAATAATCAAGCTTATTCACGTATTGATAAAGTACTTGCATCATGCGACATGGTAGACTTATGGATGATGCTCTCTATTAAGATGTTGGACAGCTCCTTATCGGACCACGTTCTGATTCATTTTAACTCTCATATGGATCTGGATCATAGGCCAAAGTTATTCCGATCGTTGAATCATTGGTGGGATCGCTTGGATTTCCAAGGCACTTGTCATGCTGCTTGGGAAGGAATTTGTGTCGTGGTTCCAAATTCAAATATTGACATCAAATTCAAATATTGGAGATCTAGCTAACTTTGGAGACCTAGAAGCTAAAATTAAGATGTTGGAATCACAGGTTATTGAACCCACTTCATGTAATACAATTCGGGCTATGGATCTCGGAACATTGACCAGTCTTCAAAATGCGAAGAGAAATCTTTTTCTTCATCGTCAAAGCTTGGATAGGCTTCATCATCAACAATCATGTGTCACTTGTGTTGGAAATGTTGGTGTGCCCTAGTTCTCAAGCATTGGTTCTTACATTATGTATATACTAATGGTGTCACATTATAAAGGCAATAATCTACTACATATACATATCTTGTGCTATAATATAAGTAGAGTATCCACTGATTGATAATCATAAATATCCCAAGTCTGTTTTAATCATAGGAATGAATAAAATGAAAGGCTTGTATGTTGGATGATCTATAGCAATGTAGTTGCTACGTCACTTGTAAAGTACATCATGAACATAGGCACATGTTGACAACATGGGGTTGGATCGATCCACACAACAAGGTCACATGGTTGTATGTCATAGATAGTTTGCTGAGTAGGTCTCAATAGTCTTCAGACTTGATTTCAATTTATTATTAATGTGGAAGTGGGTATGCTGTAGCATATTACTAACGGGTCCCTAAATATTGGATTACAAGTACGGGTATGCTCAGTATGTTTCATAACCATGTTAATAGTAGTGTTGAAGTGATAGGATTGCCATCGGTTTGATAAACCAAAATGAATCACCGGCCACTTGATGAATAAAAGGGATAAGGAAGTCCAATAAGTCGTTGACTTATTTTATCATTTTATTCTAGATCATGAAATACGATGAACTGTATAAGAGGGTGACAAGCACCATGCCTCTTGTTCATCATATTGATGTCAGCTGACAAAGGACTTTGTGAGATAACTACTGGGTTCAGTATCTTTTAGAGACGGTTGTACTCTATCCTAATTGGGGGCTGTAATGGTTTGCTAGAATCCGTTTACAGTCTATGGGTAAAATACTCATTGCCAATATATGGACAGACCCAAAGGATCGTGCACTTAGAAATACTAATCTGGGATTCCTTGTACATGTAATGCTACAAGACTAGATGAAGAATTGATTATTAATTAATTGACATATCAAGTCAATGTAACTGAATAATCTATGTAACTCCAAGAAATTTATTTAGTTAATGACATAATATAATGTAGTTTATATTATTCATTAAAGTTAAATTAAGTTTATTAAATATGTTTGTATATGGTACTTATTTAATTGACATTTAAATAAATTCATATGTCAAATAGTTTAATTGAATATAATTTAATCAATATAGTCTGCATACTAAAATAATTTAATTGACTTATATGGTTAATTGAATATATTTGTAGTATGGCATTCAACCTGATTAAATTGTGTTGATTTTAATTGGCTATGTTATAATTGGGAATTATAATTTACCAATTAGTATCAATTAGGAATATTAAACTTTGACAAAGTTTAATTGAATAATTGGAAAAACTAATGTACATTAGCCAAACTTAACCATAATTGAAGTGGGATTATAAATAGCTAATTAAAAAAAATTACACCTAATTTTTTTTACATCTGATGAAAAATGAATTGCAGCCTCCCTATTCTAGGCTATCACATTATGCACTTTAAAAAAAATTAGGGTTCTTGGATTTTTGCCTTTGTTCTTTGTCCCTACGGCTAGCACCGGTCCCGATCGAGAGTAGTTTGAGCACCTGTGATTGGAGAGCTTCCAATGGCGAGTTTCACGACATCCGTCTCTCAAGGAGACCTTACAAGTAAGCTTTTATTTGATTAAAATAAAATCTTTTTGAAACCCTATCAATTGTTCTTGAAAAGATCCTGTTTCGATTTGGAGAAACTTTTAACCGGTTATTCCGCCTTCGCGGTTAATTATTCGATCGGAATTCCCTTCAATTGGTATCCAAGCAAGGTTGTTTCAAGAAGATTGATGGGTTTATTGATTCCTTAAAGGTTTTCTATCTTAATAGGGAAAATTTTGAATGAGTTCCTTGAAATTTTAATATTGTTCTTAAATCAATTTTAAAGATTCTTAAGGAATGGTTTGATTTGATTTAAAGAAAGTTATATTAGATTTCAAGATTCAAAATGTTTTTCTATTTTGATGAAAAGAGTTTAAGGAATTGTTCTTAAGGTTTTTGCAATTTTTTCCTCAAGTTGATTAATGGATAAAATTAATTGTTAAATTAATGGTTGTGATTATTCTTTGTTGATTTTAGTTAAAAGATCAAGTTTGTTGATTGGTGAAAGTTTTCTATTTTGTAGAAAAGGTTTGGAAATCATTGATTTGGGTTTTTTGTTATTTTTCCCAGATTGCAAGTTTGATCTTGGTGGCTAGGTTGTTGAATTTTAGTTTATGTTTATTAGGGTTTTGGTTAATTAATATTTTTTTGTTAAATATTATAATTAATTAAATATTAATAAATAATAATAAAAAAATAGCGTATTCGGTAGAATCCCTTTTTAAGGGATTCTGCTAAATTTATATACCAGCATCCATTTGGACGCTAGTTCATCCATGGACAGCGTCCATTTGGACGCTGTTTCCAAGTGGACACTACTGTCTGCTTGGATTGTCTTGAACAGCCCCAACTCGTGGAAGTACCGAAATAATTTTAGACCATTATTCGTTTTGATAAAATAATTGGGCCGGATCGTTTTTTAAAATTAACGGGTATTTTAAATTTATCCGGGGTCAATAATTAAGGTCGGATTTAATATTAATTTGAATGAGCGTATTTTGTAATCCGAGGTTAAATTATAATGGTTGTAAAATTATTCTAAATCCATTTGAAAGGTTCACACGGTTGACCCGGATTGTTTTAAAATAAAGTTCCGGTTATTTTATTAATTCGAGGTCATAAAATTTTAATGTTTAAAATTATTCCAAGTCCATGTGAAAGTTTCAAACGGCTAACCCGAATTGAATCGAAATAAAGTTCCTGTTATTTTATCAATTCTGGGTCATAAATTCTAATATTTTAAAATTGTAGATTTTAAATTAATTGGAATTTAATAAGTTATAACTTGTGGCATTTATATTCAATAAAAGTTGAATATGTTAAATTTGAAATTAGCCCAATAGACCGTGGTACCGGTTATA
>CATIWQ010075584.1:0-17798 GCA_949673415.1 Euphorbia schlechtendalii | reverse complement strand
ATGGGCTAATCCCTTCTACTGCAATGCATTATAATGAATATGTCAAAATTAAAAGAAAACGGAATAATGTGATCAATAATTTTCGGCACTTATCCAAAAGCTAAAAACTTTTTGAAAAACAAGTTTTAGAAAAATCCCCAGCGGAGTCGCCACTGTGAGCGGGCGACACGGAGCTCTTGTATATACTTGTATGTATATATATACATACATATATATATATACATAGATATTCAACACGCTGTTTAGTGAGTCAATATTTTTGGAATGGTCACTTGCTAAATGTGGCTATGTGTGAGCGACCCGTACTAAGCATAGTATTGATGTTGTCCAGGTTTTCATATTTGTTTTATCTAATTTCATGTGTAGCTCTGCGACGAATCATTGAACATCTGAGTATCTAGAACCGAATTTGTTAGATAATCTAGAGAGTCAAAACATATTCATTAAACTTGCATGTTTTCTCTGCTATACTTGTTTGTAGTGAAAAATCTCTATGTTTAGATTATCTAATCTTCCACATCTATATTTACTCAACATTTCGTTCTAATCCTCCTACCCCAAAAATAACAAACTTATTTTATTTCTTTATTCTAACTTCCCTATCATATATTTATACCATATTCCTTCCCTGTGGGTTCGATATCTTTTAAAACTACATCGCAACTGTATACTTGCAGTTATCATCATTTGTCTATGTGGTAAGAGGTATTGACAACACCTACATTTTATCTGTGAACAAATTTTTGGCATTATTACTAGGTATAATTCTTTCAGAACGAGTTTAGTCAAGAACTCACAAACAAGTTTTTAGAACATTTGATAGCCATCAGTTCTCAAGATTTTGGAACCATAATTGATTAAACTTATCAGTAGAAAAGTGGCGAACACCATGCCCTTGGCGTTGTCCCCTCCACACTCCACCAGAAGATTAAACTAGTTCATCAAGGGAAGCTAGTTATTATAGAGGCAGATGAAGAATCCGCAATGGTGGCGACAACTTTCGCAAAACAAGGCCTAAGGGTGGCCATGATTGGCCAACAAGAGGAAGAGAAGAAGAAGACAATTCCTATGGGCTATCGTTATTTCTCGGCAGGTCTGATAAGAATTATGAAGAAGTAAGGATTTGTTCCGGGTAAAGGGCTCGGAAAATATCACCAGGGGATGGTGGAAAGCATTGATCCTCTCCTACTAACCCCTAAAGCTGGACTGGGATTTACTCCCAAACATAAAATCTACATGCATAAGTGACCATCCTTCTACAACATGGTTAGCGCGTGCACTATTGAAGGGGGGAAGCAATACTTGGGGGATAGTGAACCCGTGACGGTAGGTGGAGAATCTGTGCCAGGGTTCGAAATCTTCAAAGACATGTTTGACTTCTCGAATGAGTGATAGCTCCGACTATTGAGTTTGTGGATGGTTCAAGAAAGGTTGATCGCTCGGAAGAGGTACAGGTTATGGCTCCAGAGGCAGTGCAACTGCCAAAGATAAGGGAAAGTCCAAGATGTTTGTTGAAGACGAACTTGAATCTAAACCCATGGTGGATGAAGACTAGGATAGTATCGAGGCCATCGCCAAAGCTCTTAGATTCTTGATGAAGAAGAAGTATGGAAGCGCCAAGGAGCAATTAGCAACAACCGTGGAGGTTATCAAAGCTGTTACAATGGAGAAGAAAGCAGGACTTGTTGAGCCCACCCTTGAAGAGCCGGCTGCTTTGATGAATGAAGACCCTACACCTGTGGAGGAGAATGATGATGATAATGTAATCTTTAATATTGCAAACATGTTTTATGTTAACAATTCCGCCTATGAGGCTTTTAAAGTAATGAATCAGAACTTTACTTGTGTGGTGTTTCGCCAGATGGTAGCATGCATTTTCATGATCATTCACATAATGTTTTTATCATAACTGATACTTCATTGAATGAAATTAATTTAGGTACGGATGAGTTGTTCGCCACTTTTCTACTGATAAGTTTAATAACTAATGGTTTAAAAAACTTGTTCACAAATAAAAGTAGGTGTTGTCAATACCTCTTATCACATAGTAAAATGATGATAACTGCAAGTATACAGTTGCGATGTAGTTTTAAAAGATATCGAACCCACATGGAAGGAACTAAATGATTTCTTAACTTGCTTACCAAGTTGTAGTAATTCCAATGATCGCTTAGTTACTACATAGTTTATTGATCTAAATGATTTCTTAACTTGCTTACCAAGCTGACAAGCTGAGTAGAGTTTATCCTTTTCAAAGCTGATGTTGGGTAAACCCACAACTAATTGCTTTTTAGCCAATTTGGATAGAATGTTCATATTAATATGACCCAACCTTTTGTGCCAAAGCCAAATGTTTTCCTCCTTGGATATGAGACATATGTTAGAGGAGCCAGGGGATAAGTTAACCGTATAAGCATTATTGGTTCTATGAGCAAAGAGTATGGTTGAGTTTATCTTACTATCAATTACTGAACATAAACGTTTTCCTCCTTTCTGCCTTTTTTGCAGAGTTGAGCTATACTGAGCAGGTTGAACTTCATTCCTTTGACTAGAGATACTTTTTCAATTGAAGGAGACACTCCAACAGTGCCAAATCCTACAATCTTTCCTTTCTTGTTATCTCCAAAACTAACACTCCCATTTCTCTTGCATTCCAATGAGATGAACTAGCTTTCATCTCCTGTCATATGCCTTGAGCATCCGCTATCCAAGTACCACATTTGTATGTCATCAGCGGATCTAAGGCTCACCTGCAAAATAATCAAGTTTTCTTAGGTACCCATGCTTTTGAGCTGGGTCCTCCTTTGTTAGCAGTGCTTATTTTTGTCTTATCATATTCATCATAATAACCATTTTTATGTCTACATTTTACTATGACATGTCTAGTTTTCCCACAAAAATCGCACACAGTTTTTGTCTTGGGCTAGCTCGCTTTCTTCTTTTTAGAGGAATTATTCCTCTTAGAATTGCGAGTTTGGTTATTCAGAATCTGATTGTTGGAAGGAGGAGGATCCTCTTTCTTCTTTAATGCTGATAACTCAGCAGTCTGCTTATTTGGTTTATTAGTGAGCTTGTTGATAGCACATTCTTGATACTTAGTTTTTCTTGAAGAAAGCGGATATGAAGCGATAAGGAAGCATTAGTGTCTTCCGGATCATCACTTCTCCTCACTATCTCTTTGATTTTTTTCATAGATTTATTAGTTAATTTCATTACATCAAAGAGAGCCTGGGCGAATTCTTCAAAGAGAGCCCTTCCTCAGCTCCGCGTCGCTACTAAGTTGACTTGATTTTATTGGGAAACTTCTTCATGAACTTCCCATCCTTCTTTATAAAGTGTTTGAAGTGCCTTGTAAGAAGAGCCATGTCTTCATCAAATTCGC
The DNA here is from genome assembly GCA_949673415.1 of Euphorbia schlechtendalii. Lineage (NCBI taxonomy): Eukaryota > Viridiplantae > Streptophyta > Magnoliopsida > Malpighiales > Euphorbiaceae > Euphorbia > Euphorbia schlechtendalii. The sequence continues at coordinate 14,416 of CATIWQ010075584.1, read as the reverse complement.
AGTCGGTGGACTCATCAGACGATTTAGCTTTGAGAACAATGGCTTTGCTATCCTTGCTCCGATTTCTCTTGGAGTCATCTGAGTATTTTCTCAGCGACATCTCATGTGTCAGCAAGGTGCTTATCAACTCATCATAGCTGTAGGTCTTAAGATCGTGAGCTTCCTTGATTGCGCTCTTCTTGGAATCCCACTCTACTGTGAGAGTGCGGAGGATTTTCTTTATGAGCTCTTCCTCGCTAAATTCCTTTCCAAGTTGTTTTAGTTCATTAACAATGTTAATGAACCTGGTATTCATGCTTTGAATACCTTCCTTGGCAGTCATCGAGAACATCTCATACTCTCTCAGCATGAGATTTATTTTGAACTCCTTGACCTTGTCAGTCCCCTCGTAGGTAATCTCCAGTTTCTTCCAGATTTCTTGTGCTATTTCACATCCTGAGACCCTATTGAATTCTGTAAGATCTAGCACACAGTGTAAGTAATTAATAGCTACTGCATTCTCTTTGAGAAGCCTCAGATTAGCGTCATTGTAGTCCTCTGGATCTACAGGTCTACGCACACCGTTCCTGACCTTAGTAGGAACTCTGGAACCAAGCTCAATTACGAGCCAGGCCTACATACTTTGTGACTAGGTGAAATTCTTCATACGATTTTTCCAAAACGTATAATGATTACCATAAAAAAGAGGAGGTCTGGTAACTAACATTCCTTCTCTCAGAAGGATTGGTTGACTAGAACTCGAGCTGAAGTTATTATATGCCATTTATGGATCTGACTCTAGATGATTAGTCTTAAATAAGAGCAACTACTTTGATACCACTTGTTGGTCCGTAAGATGATGTATAATAACAGCAGATGGGGGGTGAATGCTAAAACTGAGTAACTTTAGATGTTTTTCATTTTACTGTAGACTCAGTATGGTTTTTATATGCGTGCTGAGTATGCGAGCTGAGTGCAATATAAAAACGTATAAACTGTTCAGCTCTGCTGGCACAGTTTATCTTCAACTCTAAACTGAGTACGGAATGCTCAGTATGAGTTGGGCAAATAGGCAAATAGATGAAATAAGAGAGATGAATGAGCAAGAAGCTGATGAAGCTAATCGCTTAGAGTTAGAACGATTACACCTGTGATTTTATCCTAGTTCGGCCCCTAACCTACCTCTAGTCCCCGGATTCCTCTTCAAGCTTTAATCCACTAGTGATTCGTTCCTTCAATAGGTGGAGCAGCCTTTACAGTGGGTGGACACAATTACAGAAAGTCTCTTCTTTACAGTGGGTGGACACAATTACAGAAAGCCTTTAGGTACCCTTCCCAAATTGACTCTCATAATTGATAATAAACAACTAACTGAATAAAACTTATAAAATGTTGAACACTTACAATGTTATATCTCAGAGTTGATATTCTCTCAATTACAAACAGATGTGAAAATGATTGTTTGCTGATTGCTTTTTTTAAATTTCTGGGAAGCTAGAATAATTTGCAGTGACTTAGCTCTTAGGAAATTCTTGGTTATTCATCATCTGCTTCGGTCTTCAATTTATACTTCAGAAGATCTATGAAGTAGCCATTGTAGACATTTCATCTCTGTAGTTCTTTAATATTTCTTCTTTTCACATCTTTCAAATCTTCCCGTTGGAGATAGCTTCTGGGATATTCAGAGGAAGAAATCCGAACGTTCGAGATTAGCTTCCATGGATAGAAACTCCTTTTGTTTTCAAGCAATGCGATCTTGGATAGAGAGACGTGTGGAGAGCAACGTGATTCTTGATTGCTTGAATGTTGCTAACATTGACTGACACACGCAGAGACACTAAGGAATGGGGTTGACAATGGCGCACTCTATTTGGACTTTTGAGAAAAAGTATCAGACAAATCTTAGTGGAGTGGAGCCATTTGACTTGTAGTGAATATTCTATTATTTGCTGCATTAATTAAGAAAGCAACAAAAAGAGTATTCTGTTTCTTAACAGAAACCATTAGTAGTACAGCTGTCAAATATTCCTCAAAGTGTCATAATAAAGAATTGCTTTTAATTACTAAAAGCAGCACTCAGTATGTGCTGAGTTACTATTGCCCATACTGCATAGTACTCAGCATGGATTCTACTTAGTAAAGCAGAACTCAGCTTTTCCTATCTAAGCCGTAACTCAATTAATTATTTACATTAAACTGAGTTGACTTATCACCGAGCTCAATTCTACTTCATTAATTAAGAGTATACTTAGTACCTAATTAAATTCACTTATCCTATTCGATTTGTTATTTCCAAAATGCTATTAAGTACTTGTAAGGTACTAATTAACTTGGGTTCTACTTAATCCAATAAGAAATAAGCAACTTATTTTGAACCCGAATCTCTGTGTCTTAGAAGGCTGTCCCCCGAACGTTAAGCCTCACAGGACTCTCATTCCTAGAAAAAGCTAATTCAAGTGGCGACTCTACACTAAGAGACAATGGGTTTGAACAATCTAAAATGTTTTCCACTTTCTCAATCAAACTTTCCAGTTTCACGACTTGGTACATTTTATTTTCACAAAAACACCCTAGTGGACTGTGCCTTTCAACAGCGCGCTCTCGGCCCATCGTATTCCGTGTCATCCGCTCACAGTAAACCCACAACTAATTACTTTTTGGCTAGTTTGGACATAATGTTCATATTTATATGACCCAACCTTCTATGCTAAAGATACGAACTATCCTCCTTAGAAACAAGACACACGTTAGTGGAGCTAGGGTATAAATCAATCATATACACATTATTGATTCTAAGAGCAAAGAGAATAGTAGAACCAATCATACTGTCAAAAAACTGAGCAACCTGCTTAGTTGAATGTAACCTTCCTACCTTTGTCATAGAGCTGAGCTACACTAAGCAAGTTGAACTTAAATCTTTTTACCAGAGAAACCTCTTCAATTGAAGGAGAGACACTAACAGTGCCATAGCCCACAATCTTGCCTTTGTAGTTATCTCTAAAACTGGCACTTCCATTCCTTTTATCCACTAATGAGATAAACTAACTTTCATCTCCCTTGATATACCTTGAACATCGGCTATCCAAATACCACTTTCCAGTGTCATAAGTGGATCTAAGGCTCACCTACAAAACAGTTACATTTTCTTAGGTACCCATGCTTTCGAGTTGGGTCCTCCCTTGTTAGCAGTGCCTAAATTTGACCAGTCATACTTGTCATAATAACCATTTTCATGCCTATAGAGAACTGTAGCTGTCCAGCTTTGCCATAAAAACTGCACACTATTTTTGTTTTGGGCTGGCTCGATTTCTTCTTTTTAGAGGAATTTTTCCTCTTAGAATTGCGAGTTTGGTTACTCGGAGGTTGATAGTTCGTTGGAGAAGGATCTTGTTTCTTCTTCAAAGCTGATATCTTAGTAGTCAACTCATATGATTGCTTAGTGAGCTTGATGGTTAAACAATCTTGATACTCAGCTTTTTCTTGAAGAAGGCGGATATCAAGAGATAAGGATGTTATAGTATCTTCCTGATCTTCACTTCTCCCTTAACATTTTTCATCGACTAATTAGTCAAATTCATAACATCAAAGAGAGCTTGGGTGAACCCTTCAATTGACAAAAGGATTTCAAAATTTACCTTAGCTCTAGGAGCTTTCCCTTTGTTACGCTCAACTTTAGAGTCAGTAGCGGATTGATCTCTACTAGAGGTAGATGCTGAGCCCTCACCCCTTACATTGTTGATGGCTATAAGATGGAGGTCGGAGAAATTAGTCGCTTCCTCATCAGATGACTAAGACTCTTCTGAATCACTCCAGGTGGTAGCAAGTGCCTCATTCTTCTTAGAGAACCTCTTCTTGAATCTATTTTGGACAGCTAGATTGGATATGACCTTTTTCTCCATAGCCAAAGCATTTAATATCTTTGTTGTGTTCCTTTTTGAGTCCTTCCCCCACTCCTCACTGGTGTTGAGTTGACTTGATTTTAGCGGGAAACTTCTTCTTGTTGAACTTCCCATCCTTCTTCATGAAGCGCTTGAAATGCGTAGTCAAAAGGGTCATTTGCTCATCAGAGTCATAACTGGTTAACTCATCATATGAATTACCTTTCAGGATAATGGCTTTGCCCTCTCTTTCCTTGCCTCTATTCTTTTTGGAGTCATCAAAATACTTCCTCATAGACATCTTATGAGCCAGCAAGGTGTCTATCAACTCATCATAGCTGTAGGTCTCAAGCTCATGGCCTCCTCAATTGCACTCTTCTTGGAATCCCAATCTAAGGTAAGAGTGTGGAGAATCTTCTTCACCAGCTCTTCCTTGGTGAACTCCTTCCCTAATCTCTTCAATTCATTAACGACGTTAATGAACCTGGTATTCATGCTTTGAATACCCTCGCTGGCGCCCATTGAGAACATCTCATACTCCCTTAGTAAGAGAATAATCTTCAACTCCTTGGCCTTATTTGTCTCCACGTAGGTAATCTCCATCTTCTTCTAGATTTCTTGTGTTATCTCGTAGCCAGAGACCCAGTCAATCTAGTAAGATCTAGCATACAGTGTAAGTAGCCAATCATTGTGATATTCTCTTTGAGAAGCCTTAGATCAGTGTCATCGTAATCCTCTAGGTTTACTGGTATACGTACCCTATTCTCCACTACGGTGGGAATTTTGGGGCCAAGCTCTATTGCGAGCCACGCTTGCATGCTTTGAGATTGGATGAAATTTTTTATACGATTTTTCCAAAACGTATAGTGATTACCGTCAAACAACGATAGTCTAGTAACAGACATTCCTTCCTTCAGGAGTACTATCTATCCTGAACCAGAATTGCAGTTATTGTAAGCCATTTATGGATCTTTACTCAAAGACAGTTAGTCGATAAGTTAAGCACTTGCTCTTATACAACTTATCGGTCCTTAGATAGCTTATAAAAAACCATAGAGGGGGGGAGTGCGTTTCTTGGTTACTTTTTGGATTTATAAAAATATTCAAAACAAGTTATGTTTTTAGATGTGTGCTGAGTTATGCTATGTTGAGCTGGTCTAAAAACTTATAAACTGCTCAGATGTGTTGGATAGTTTATCTTCAATCGCTAGCTGAGTACTCTACTAAGCACGGATTGGTTTTTCAAGCAAAAACACTTTACGATAGAAAGAATGATGGATGAGATGAACGTGGTAAAAACTGAATGCAAAAGTAAGAACCTCAACACCTGGTTTATAATGGTTCAACCCTGAGCCTACCTCTAGTCCCCAGATACCTTCTCCGAGCTTAAGTCCACTAGTGATCTTTCCTTACTTAGGTAGAGCAGCCTTTACAGCAGGTAGACAATTTTACAGAAAAGTACCTTTCTTTTTAACTACCACTCAACTCAGTTTGGGTACCCTTCCCAAACTGACACTCAAGATTTGAATAAAATTTTACAAATTGAGTTCAACTTATAAAATATTAAATCCTTATAATGTTAAATCTAGAAATGATTCTTTTTATTACAAACAGATTGAAAATGATTATTTGCTGATTGCTTGAAATAGAGTTCTTAAAGCTGGGAGTATTTTTACAGTGTTTCAGCTCTTAAAGAAACTCAAGGTGATTTACCAAGTTTGAACATCTGCTTCAGTTTTCTATTTATATATGAAACTTTGTGAAGTAGCCGTTGCAAACTTTTCATCCTTGCAGTTCCTCAAATTTTCTAATCTTTATATCTTTCGAATCTTCCCATTGGAGATAGATTTCAAGATGTTAAGACATAGAAATTTGAATATTGAGACGTAATGAAATTTTATTGACAAAATCTCATTTATCTTCAAGTAAATCTGCAACGTGGAATTTTCAGATTGATTAGACACGTTGACATTTGCAAAGGCGCGTGGAGACACTGAGAAATGGTGCATGCTAGAGAATTCTTTTTGTTATTGGTCTTTAGTGAGGAATCTTTGACATTTCGTACTGACACCTTTTATCTTAAAAGGACCACTAGAAATCTTCTTTAATTTCAGCGCTTTTAACTTGAAAAGCAACTAAAGAATATTCTATTTCTCACAGAAAACGTTAGCAACACAATTTAGCTTTTCTTACTCTAAGCTGTAACTTAATTAATTACTCAGCAAACGGAATTGTTTTTCCTTAAACAAATTCAATTCAGCTTTCATTGATTAAGATTATACTTAGTACTCAATTAAATACTATGAAGTACTATTAACTTAAGTTCAACACCTATCATTCTCAATCACCATCAAGGAGGTTGGCAGAATTGGTAGCTTCTTCATGAGAATATGAAGACTCCTCGAAATCACTCCAAGTAGTAGAAAGTGCCTCATTTTTCTTGGGAAACCTCTTCTTGAATCTATCCTTTTTAGATTTAGGATAGGATGAATGGATATGAATCTTCTCGCCATCGCAAAAAGAATTTATGCTTTTACTGTGCTCCTTCTTTGGCCATCCTCAACTCTACGCCGGTGTTGAGTTGACTTGATTTTGTTGGGAAATATGTTCTTGGGGAATTTCCCATCCTTGTTCATAAAGAGCTTGAATATTCTCATCAGAAGTGTCATCTGCTCATTTGAATCACTACTGGTGGATTCATCTGATGAGTCAACTTTCAAGACAATGGCTCTACCCTCTTTCTCTTTTCCTTTACTCCTTTTGAAGTCATTGATATATGTCCTCAAGGACATCTCTTGAGTTATCAATGTGCCTATAAGCTAATCATAACTATAGGTCTTCAAGTCATGAGCTTCCTCGATCATGCTCTTCTTGGCATCTCACTCAAGAGTGAGAATATAGAGAATCTTCTTCACCATTTCTTATTTGATGAACTCCTTGACCAATCTCTTCAGTTCATTAATGATATTAATGAACCTAGTATTCATGGATTGAATACCCAATCTGGTGCTAATATGGAATAGCTCATACTCTTTGAGCATGAGGTTGATCTTGGACTCCTTGACCTTGTAGGTCCCCTCATAGGTGTTCTCTAGCTTTCTCTAGGTTTCTTACATTTTCTCATAGCCCGAGACCCTGTTAAACTTTGTAAGATCTAGTGCACAGTATAAGTAATTGATGGCTGTTGTATTCTCTTTAAGAAGCCTTAGGTCATGGTCATTATAGTCTTTTGGATCAATTGGGACTCGCTCCCCATTTCGCATAATTGTGGGAACTCTAGGGCTAAGCTCAATAGCAAGCCATACTTGCATGCTTTATGATTGGATAAAGTGTTTCATGCATTTTTTCCAAAATGTATAATGTTGGCCATCAAAGAATGGAGGCCTGGTTATAAACATTCCTCCTTTAAGGAGTGTTATCTGCTTGTGCTAGAAGAAAAGTTATTGTAATCCATTAGGATCTTTAACTCAAAGACGATGAGTTCTAAAGTTGAGACTTGCTTTGGTACCACTTGTTGGACTGAGATAGCTTAAATAACGCAGTAGAGGGGGTGAATGCATTTAGTTGGTTCTTTTTAGGATTTATAAAATTCTTTCCACGTTCAGTTTTTAGATGCGTTTGAGTAACTTTATATTGAGTGCAGGTCTAAAAACTATAAACTACTCAGCTTTGCTAACTTATTTTATCATCAATCCGTGATGAGTACTTTACTTAGCTTGGATTGGTTTTTCAAGCAAAACTTATAAAATAGAGAGAATGATGAATGAACAACAATAGTATAAAGACAAGTGATAAAGGATAAAAGCAAGAACTAGGATTTCAATCTACACAGGATGCCCATTTTCAATGGTAAAGACTCATTTTCTTTCCATTTACACAAGTTTGAAGCCTTGTTACGGGCGAAAGGTTTTTTTGATAAATGTTGGCTGAGTTATTCCCCTGTTCTTTGTAGGTGTTAGCTGTAGAGTGGTACGCCTTCCCTCCTAAGGTGGTAAAGGATAATTGGGAGAGGATTTTCAGTGCTTTCAAGGAGCGCTTCTTATTTTTAGAGCAGCTAAGGATAGGAATACTGGAGCTTATATCTTGCACTCAGAATGAGGGAGATAGTTTTGGTGAATACATTCGGAGGTGAATGTTGATTCATGTGGTGATTAAGAAGAGGCTGGATGAGCCTGCCATAAAAAGCCGGATAATCGGAGGGACCCACCAGTTTTACAATGAACGTCTGGTTAGGCTAAGGATCATGAGCCTGGAAATGTTGTTAGAGGCTAGGCGGAAGCTAGATAGGTTAGCAAATGAAATTGGGAACTCTATTTATGTCATTGACTCGAATCTGCTAAAGGATGTAGTATTGGAGATGCTTTCTCATGCTGGTCGGGGAGAGCAAGTGATGGTTATACATGAGTGGAGAGCTCCCGATAAAGTAATGGGGGATGAAGCAAGTTCATCTGTGGTAGGAGGATAAATGTAATGTAATTGTTCAGGATTCAATCTGGGGGATGCCCTTGTATGAGGGAAATGATGGGTCATCGTTCCACATTCTCAAGTTCGAAATGTTTATGCGAGCTCAAAGTCTGCCATAAGAAATGATGGCCACCCTCTTCCCCTGTTCCTTGTCAGGAATGGCAGGTGATTGGTACATGAACCAATTTCCCATTATAAGGAATAATTGGAAGCACATATCTTGGGCATTCATGGAGTAGTTCATGTTCATGGAGAAGCCTAGATTGGGAATGAGAGACCTGGTAGCCTACAAGCAAGATGAGTATGAGGCTTTCAGGATGTATGTGTAGAGATAGTTGTCCATTTAGGTGGTGATCAGGAATAAACCACCCATAGAGCGACTCATGTAGATGTTGATTGAAGGGGTGCAATCGGATATTCGAGAACACTTAGCACTGAATGAGTACTTGGGCTTCATTGACCTGATAGAGATAGGGATCAACATCGAATAGGACCTTTGAGAGATGGATCGCAGTATCTTTGTAGTAGGGATTGGGATCCCCTCTAATCAAGTCTTGGAGATGCTCACGCAGGCCACCCCAAGAGTGAACTTAGTAGGGTCGATCCCTATGTCTGCTCTGTTTGACTCTCTATATGTGGTAGATGGAATAAATGAATGGGAGGTAGAAGTAAGAAGGTTTCAGGCAAAGCCCATTGATTTGGATAGCTATAATTTAAAGTCTCAAAGAAAGGGAGACTAGGATGATGACGGTTGGTAGAGGGCGAGGAGATCTTTTACCGTAGGGGGCTAATCAATATGGATAATTATCAATTGAAGAATGTAAAGAGGAGGAGAGAGGAGCCACAATACCCTTGGCAGATACCCACCGAAACAAGGGTGATTGAGAATGGTGTACTAAGGTAACTCGTAGTGGCTGGGTTTTCAAAAATAATCCCATCCAGCTAGGGAACTCATAGATGGAGGAGACCATAAGAGATCACACGGAGCTACCCCTAACCCGATTATTAATGAAGATGAGCTAGAGGTGAACCCTTTGGTCAACCAGCTCAAGAGCACGTAGTCCAAGTAAAGTATAAGGCATCTCCTATGCTTTTCTGAGGTACACCGCTGAGGGTTAGTGCAGAAGCTAATGTAGATTGAAGTAACACCGACTACTTCAGTGATTGAAATGTGCTCAGCTATAGGGGAGGGGATACCCCTCAGGAAGAATCCGGCCATCACCTTTGACTGGTATGACCTGCCACAAGAAAGCCAGAATCATAACAAAGCCCTTTTCATCAGGGTTAATATCTCTGATAGGTATATCCCCTGTGTGATAGTGGAAGACGGGTTGGCTCTTAACCTATGCCTGCTTAAGGTGCTTCCCCATTTAGGCATGAATGAGAATATGCTGGAGAATTCGAATACGGTTATTCGAGCCTATGATGACTCTAAGCGCGGGGTTGTGGGAATGTTCACTACGGTCGTGATAGTGAGTGGGGTGAAATTCGAAGTGAAGTTCATGGTACTTGATATACCAGTGTCTTATTCCCTACTGTTGGGCAGGCCATGGATTTATGCCCTTGGCATTTTCCCCTCTACGCTCTATTAGAATATAAAACTGGTCCATCAAGGTAAGCCATTAATAATAGAGGCGGACAAAGAATCAATGATGGCAATGGCTGTTTTTGCAGAGAAGGGGTTGGATAGTTGGAGGGTGTCCATTATCATTCAAGAAGAAAGGAAGAGGAAGAAGATTCCTATGGGCACCACTATATCTCAGTGTGTTTGAAAAGAATCATGAAAATGCAGGGGTTTATCCCGGGGAAGGGATTAAGAAAGTATCACCAGGGAATGGTGGAGGCAATCAACCCACTTTTGTTAACTCCGAAGGCTGGATTGGGATTTGCCCGAAGGCATAAAATTTACAAGCACAAGCGACCATCCTTCTGTAACATGGTTAATGTCTCTGTCATCGAAGGGGGTAAACAATATCTGGGGGATAGTGAGCGGGTATTGCAAAAAAGAATTATGAAGAAAAGCATGGTTCACGATCGTGACACCCATTCGAGGTCGCGACTTGTTACTCTTCACAAGCAAAAAGTTTCCAATCATTATTCATGATCGTGACATGTGATTCGTGCTCGTGACTTGTGATGGTTATTTGTTATCTCTTCTCAACTACCAATCACCGGATAAGAATGATCAACTGCCATCAAATATCAATCGAAAAGACACCTTTGGAAGTCAACCAATCATGAAAAGGTGCCTTTCCATTGTGGATGAGGATGAATCTTTGCATCCAATCATATTGAAGTGATGCAAACCTTCGCTAATGGACACGACTCTTCGTTTAGGCAGACAAACAATTTCATGGGCATGGTGTATGGCATGAGTAGTAGGCATTGAATCATAGTATGTGTGCAAGATAAAGAGTGAAAATATATAGATTTCTCTACGTTCAAAGTCATAGTGAGAAAAATGTTTAAGTGATTCGATTCTTATTTCGATCACTATATTTCCACACAAATTTGAGTGTTTGTTGTATAAATATAATTGCAAAGCACTTATCAATAAAAGTTTTCATTCTTCAACATTCTTTTATTCGAAATTCACAAAGAATAGCATCCTAAAGGAGGTTCTGTACGAGTCGAGATCGAATTCAAAGTAGACACAGGAATTCAGGGAATTGACGACTCCCATTAAAGAGTGGATACGGTTTGATTAACTTTAGCTTTCACTTGCATACCTTGCAACTTTACTTTATTTTCTGCTTATACTTTCTATATTAAAATTTATGATATGTCTATGTGTCATAATGAGTTTTTAGTCTTACATCATTTATATTAATCAAGTTATATGCTTTCGAGTTAACTTTAAGAGTGATTTCGAGGTTAACAAGATTGTGTATAATCACTGGATCTGTGATTATAGCGCTGTTTAGTGAGCCAACATTTTTTAAATGGTAACTTACTAAATATGGCTATGTGAGAGCGACCCGTACTAAGCATAGCATTTTAGTTATCCAGGTTTTTAAGTGTCATAATTCGTTTACCCTATATTTAGAAAATTCATCTCATGTGTTGCTCTATGGTGAATTATTGAATATTAGGGCGTCTAGAACTGTTTTTGTTGTAGTTATCTAGTGTACGAAATATTCTTGATGATTTTGCATGTTTTTCTCTACTAAACTTGTTCTTAGGAAATATCCATATATTTTACATTTTCTCTAATCAGTTCATACATCTATCTATTTATCAGTCTACCATCCAAACCCTCCAATCAAATTATCTTATTTTGTTTGTTCTGTAACTCTAGTTGGTCTTTAGAACCAAATTTATTCCTTGTGGGATCGATATTTTAAAACTACATCGAACTTGTATACTTGTAGTGGTAATCATTTTTCTATTAGATAAGCGGTATTGACAATACATGTTCATATTTTGAACTTTTATATTATCGATAGAAAAGTGAGGAACAAGGTTTTTGGCACCATTACTAAATATAAGCCTATCAGAATGAGTATAGTAAAACTCTTGCTATCAAGTTTGGCAACTTTCTCGGGGAAGGCAAGTGTTCTACAGATCAAATTGCCGGAGAACGGGCAATTATAGTTATATGTTAAATAGATTTATTTATATTTATTTTTATTTTTGCTTTTAGTTTTTAAATATTTATATTTGTTATTAACATATTTTTCTTGCTTATTCATTGAGTTTTCTTTCTAGCATGTGCATGCCAAGTACGCGTAGTTCGGGAGAAAGTTTGGCATCTTTCGAATCAGAAATAGAATGATTTGGTAGGATAAGGAAACGGAGAAATAAGAGACAAAGAAGAAGGATAGCTGACGAAGATCAACCACAGAATGATCAGCCTCAACCAAGGCTCATGGATTATGTAGTTCCGATCATCAATGGTAACAATCAGGGAATTGCTAGACCACCAACTAATGCAAATCAGTTTGAAATCAAGCCAACATTACTTCAAATGATTAGCAATAATGTGCAATATTATGGTATACCCAATGAAAATCTGAGTGCTCACATTGCAAACTTTCTTGAAGTCTATGATACTTTTAAAACGCACAATCTTCCAGATGAAGCAGTTAAAGTTCGCTTATTTCCATTTACTTTGTGATAAAGTGAAATTTTGGTTGAATTCAATCACTACTTGGAATCAATTAGCCCCAACCTTTCTAACTAAATATTTCCATTTAGCCAAAATCGCAAGACTCGTTAAAGAAATCACTTCCTTTACTCAAAAGGATAGTGAATCCTTGTACAAAGCCTCGGAATGTTATAAGGAACTTCAGCGAGTTTTTCCTCATCATGGATTACCCCAGAATGTGATTTTTCAAACTTTCTACAATGGAATAAATCATGTAACAAGAGGAGTGATTGATGCTATGGCTGCGGGATCTCTTATGAAGAAAACTAACCAAGAAGCTTTTGATGTTTTTGAAGATATGGCAAATAACAATAGTATGTGGTCAGTGGAGAGAGCACAAGTAAGTACTTTTAGTCCTAATCATTCGCATCCTGCTTCTACATCTTCCAGTTCAGTTAAAAAGGTCAACAAATTAGACGCTAGTTCTGTTATGCAAGTCCAAATGTCTTCATTATCTCATAAGATAGATAACATGCATATAAATAAGAGTAACCCTTTGACATGTGAAAATTGTGGTCAAATCGGACACACTTCTTTTGAGTGTAACTTTAACCCATGTGTAGGGGAGCAATTAAGTTATGTTCAAAGTCAAGGGAATTCTTATGGCAATAATGGAAATAAATATAGGAGTTCTAATTGGAAGTATAGTGATAATCAACAAAAAAAATTATCAGAGTACTGATAGAATAGGGCAATTAACAAGTAAGATAGATAAGTTTCTGGAAGGAGTTTGTAATAAGTAATAAAAGTTTGAGGAATGTTACAAAAAGTTGGACAATAAGATGGATCAATTGTTTAAAAATCAATCATTTTCCATTCATAATTTGGAGATACAAGTTGGTCAGTTAGCTAGTGCTATTCCATATAGAGGAAAAGGCAATTTACCTAGTAACATAGAAGGAAATCCTAAGGATAATGTTCATGCTATAGCCCTTCGTAGTGGTAAATTACTAGACAAACCAAATGCTTTGGGTATGCTTGCTGATGATGTTTTTGAAGTACTGGATGAATATCCGAGTAAATCAAATGATAAAGAAGGAGAGGATGAACAACCTAAAACCGGAAAGTTTAATCCCCCTCTACCACCATTTCCACAAAGAATGAAGGAGAAGAATGAAAATAAGCAATTCATCGAATTCATCAACAAACTTAATGGTCTGGAAATCAATCTTTCATTCATTGAAGCCATTACACAGATTCCTAACTACGGTAAGTTTATTAAAGAACAATTATCTCGTAAGAGTAGTTTAGAAGGACTATCGAAAGTATCTTTAACTGAAGATTGTAGCAAATTAATAACTGCTACAATGCTCACTAAACTTGAAATCTAAGAAGTTTCATAATACCATGTAAACTTGGAAACATTTCCTTTCCAAAATGTTTATGTGATCTTAGGGCTAGTATAAATCTTATGCCTTTATTGATCTTCAAAGAGTTCAAGCTTGATGATGAAGTTAAAACGACAAATGGTCTTACAATTGGCCGACCAATCTATTAAACATACTTATGGCATAATTGAAGATGTGCTTGTTAAAGTGAATAAATTTGTTTTCCCAATAGACTTTGTCATGCTAGATTTTGCATTTGATGAAAAATGTCCTATAATCTTGGAAGACCTTTTATGCATACAGGCAAAGCATTGGTAGATGTGTCGGAAGGCAAAATTAAGTTAAGCACAGGTAACGATACTGTTGAATTTAACATAGATAAGGCTGATAAATATCCAATGGATGAAGATATATGCATGAAACTTGACTTGATTGATGCTTGCATCCAAGAAATTGTTAAGTTAGATTTCATCCAGGAATATGAAGTCAAGAGGTTGAAAAACTCCATTGATCCTTAAACTTCTTATGTTTTCCAATAAATATATATATATATATATATATATATATATATATATATATATATATATATATATATATATATACACATACATATATGTATA
>CATIWQ010075579.1:0-15183 GCA_949673415.1 Euphorbia schlechtendalii | reverse complement strand
CTTTGAATGTTACTCACAACTCATCCTTGCCAAATGTTAAATGCTGTGCTATAAAGTGCTCACACTCTCAATGTGCACTCAAACTCAAAACAACTTGTTCTCAATTTTCACTAACATTAAACTTGAAATACCTAACACTCACAATAATCTTGGAACATATGTTAGTATAATATAGGTAAGGATAATGTATAAATAACATAAAATAAAGAAAATTTTCACATTCTTCAATTTTTTAATATTTTTGGATTTTTTTGGATTATTGTTTTACAATTGCCCCCCCCACACTAAAGAAAACAATATCCTCATTGTGAGAGACTTTATTAAAATCTAAAACTAAATTAACAACTAGTTTAAAAATTTGAATAAGAAAAATAAAGAAAAGAGTAAACCCGTTTTTATTGAGAAGGAGAATCCAGAGGACTAGGAGTAAATTGACAGTTTTGTTTTCTAAAGAAGGATAGTAATTTTCGAAGCATCGATTTATTACTTTTCTTTAGAATCTTCATATACTTTTTCATTACTCCAAGTTTCGCTTGGCAATTGTCTAATTTTTGTTGCATACTCGCCTTCCAATCTTCTAGAGCTTTGTCTTCTTCTTCTTTGATCATCGGAGCCTTGCTAGAACGACGTCTAACAGTTGGATCAGATGGGCCAATGGAAGAATCATCATGAGTTGAGATTACTTTCTTGGTGTGATTGGAGTAGGAGTAGAAGGAATAGACACCTTCGTTCTCTCGAAGAAGTCTGATATTCTTCAAGTAGTTCCCATCGATATAATGAAAATACTCACCCGGTTATGAACATAGGGGAGTTCATTTCGTGCACCCAAGATGACCGCGGTGATAATTTCAGCCGCCCCAATCTTGTTTTTCATGCTCGTTGAATTCTTCTTCATCATATCCCAAAATATATCCACAAACTCCACCTTTTTCTTATTTAATGCACTAGAAAGAATAAACAAATCTCTCTTTTGGACTTTGGTATTCTCTATGCGACAAAATACCAAAGTGGCAAGGTATTTGTGGAGTAGAAGAATACACTCATCCTTAATAAGTTTATTCGGGGAATTTTTTAGGTCGAAGGTTCTCTTACTCGTTAAATCTACCCAAACTTGATTTGCTTGAAAAGAATCTTTCATGCTCGATGAATTTTCAATTTCAAACTCGAACCACGTACTCATCATCTCTCTTGTGACGGTATAGGGTCTACCTTGGTTGCGAAATTGAATCACCCTCTTCTCTTTAAAATCGAATGTCACTAGACATTCCAAAATCCAACCACAGGTTTGTGGAAGTCACATTCCCACAAATGTGCTTAAACCAAGATCAGCAAGATACATCCCCATTTGTTCATGGAGTCCTAAAGTCTCCAAGAAAATCAAATCAAGAAAAATCATCCAGTTGATCTCCAATTTCTTAAGAACTTGAAATCTTTTCCCTTCTTCACGTGATCGAATGGGAAAAGGATAATCATAATCTTGTTGATAATTCAGGAATTCTCTTCTATTTACGACTACCTTAACACGAGGCATATTGGTTTTTTGAAGTAAAGGTTAAAAAGGTTATTTGAATGTAGAAGAATAGAGTTGAAAGGATTAGAACTTTTGTAAGCTTTGTAGAAGGTTGTAGTGGCTATGGATTCAATCTAGACCTTTATATAGAGTTCTAATAGGTCATTGATTTGCTAAGATAGTCAATATAGTCGTTTTTCCTTCAAACTACCCGTTAATGGCAGTTTCACCCATCTGTCGCTTGTTTAATCACGATCTGTAACGGTAATATTCTTCCCGTGTCATGATCGCGAAGGCTTGTCATGATTGTGACTTTCTTCACAACCGGAATAGAAGGTTTTACTGCATAATATCACGGGTGCGATCTATAGTTGCGGTCGTGACTTTCTTCAATTCCTCTATTTCTTTAATTTTTAGACTTAGTCTTAGAAAAACAAACATGGTAAATATAAAATAATAAATATTTACTATTTATATTCAACATATAACAAACAAAATTAAACAAATAAACAAGAAAACAAACAACAAACAACAAATAAACATCAAACTATACAAAATCCTAAATCTAAGTGAAACCCGAATAATTTATTCAAAGGAAAGCGATTCTATCAACAGGTGAATCTTATAATAAGATTCCCGCAGATATCGCTCGACATCAAACATCAGAGTATGAATATCATCGATTTTCCTATGAATTGATATATTCTCCTCCATAAGTTCATTCAACCTTCCCTGGAGGTTGGTTGTTCTATGTTTTTCCTCCATCGCAATTTCCCTTTCTCTTCGTCTGTTGGCTTCCACTGTCTCCTCCCATGATTTCCAATCATGGGTTATCCTATCTTCTCCAATGCACTTGACAAAAATCCATACTCGAAGAAAACTTCAGTAGTTAACTCCCGAATTTCATCTTAATCAATAAAGAGTTCAGTGGCATAGAGCATTCTCCCAATCTGGCCCAACAGATTTGCCATCATTCGATACCCGTATTCTGTCATTCTAGGATTTTATGCGACAGACATAAGTGTCTCCATCATTATCCTTGAAACATCAACAGATGTACCATTCTAGATTGCCTCCATCAGAAACAATTCTTCTGGAATGACAAGATTGAAAGTTGACTTGCCAAACAATGCACCACTTAGGTAAAAGTGCAATGCGAGCAAACAAGGATCATGAATCCACCAGTTATAGGCAAATTCTTATTTGAACTAGGTTTGGCCAATCAGGAGATTCCATGTTGGTAAAAGATCCCGTCCAGGAAGTATTTTGTTGTAGTAATCCCTTAGAAATCCCATATATTACAGAAGTGAGACGTACATTTTATAGAGGTGTGAGGAATAATCATCGAATAACTGCTAAACTGCTACAGTTATCAAACAACTCGCGATCGTGATTTTATGTCGCGATTGTAACTTATAGAGTTTGAGAAACAGAAAGTTTTATAAGGGATTCACAAGCGCAAATGGGGGTTGCGAACACTAATAGGCAAAATAGAAGAAAATCTTCTATTTATAGAGAATTTAGATGCAATAATATGACGTATCACCTCCAAGATGATTATTTCATATTCTTTTTCACGTCCAAGTTAGGATAGACAAATTATACAGTTTAAGAAAAGAAATAAATAGATTTAATTGGAAAACATACCATACTCTCCTAGTAATTTGATCTCTTGAATGCACTTGCCTTCCCCGAAAACGGTACCAAAAACTTGATCGCAAGATTTTGACTATACTCATTCCAATAGGCTTATATTCAATAACAGTGTCAAAAACTTATTCCCCACTTTTCTACTAATAAGATAAAAGTTCAAAATACGAACAGGTGTTATCAATACCGCTTATCAAATAGAAAAATGATGACCACTGCAAGTATACAGTTTTGATGTGGTTTTAAAAGATATCGATGCCATAGAGAAGGAATTAGATTCTAAGGACCAACTAGAGTTACGGAATAAAAGAAAATAAGGTAATTTGTATTGGAGGGTTTGGATGGTAGAATGATGAAAAGATAGATGTATGAACAGATTAGGGAAGATGTAAACTATATAGATATTCCCTAAGAATTATATAGTAGAGAAAAACATGCAAAATCATCAAGGATATTTCATACACTAGATAACTTTAACAAACACGGTTCTAGACTACCAAATATTCAATAATTCACCGCATAGCAACACATGAAATGACTTTTCTAAATCCAGGGTAAACGAATTATGAAACTTATAAGAACCTAGATAACAATAATATTATCCTTAGTATGGGTCGGTCTCACATAGCCATATTTAGCAAGTTGTCACTCCAAAAATGTTGGCTCACTAAATAGCGTTATAATTACAGATCCAGTGATTATACACAATCTTGTTAACCCCAAAATCACTCTTAAAGTTAACTCGAAAGCATATAACTTGATTAATATAAATGATGCAAGATGAAATACTTGTTATGACATAGAGAGATATCATAAACTTCAAAATAGAAAGTATAGGTAGAAAAAAAGTAAAGTTGTAAGGTATGCAAGTGAAAGCTAAAGTTGATCAAACCGTATCCACTCTTTAATGGGAGTCCTCAATTCTCTCAACTCCTGCGTCTACTTTGAATTCGGTCTCGACTCGTACAAAACCTCCGCTATGATGCTATTCTTTGTGAATATCGAATAAATGAATGTTGAAGAATGAAAACTTTTATTGATAAGTGCTTTGCAATTACAATCATACAACAATCGCTCGAATTTGTATAGAAATCTAGTGCTAGATTTAAGGATCGAATCACTTATACATTTTTCTCACTATAACTTTGAACCTAGAGAAAACTATATATTTTCACTCTTTAATGTGTATCACACATATTATCATTCAACACACACCATATGCACCACATAACCCTGACAAAATTGGTGTGATTTGAACCCTATTTATAGAGTGCGAAGGGTTGCGTCTATCCAAATGAAGAGTCGTGTCCATTGGTGAAGGGTTGCATTACTTCAATATGATTGGATACAATGTTTCATCCTCATCCACAATGGAAAGACACCTTTCATGATTGGTTGACTTCCAAAAGGTGTCTTTTCGTCTAATAGTTAATGGCTGTTGATTGTTCTTATCCAGTGGTTGGTAGTTGAGAAGAGTTGACCAATAACCGTCACAAGTCACGAGTATGATATATGTTTCACGATCATGACTATTGGTTGGAAATATTCTACTTGAGAAGAGTGACAAGTCACGATCGTGTATGGGTGTTACGATCATGAAATGTGTTTTTCTTCATGCTTCTTCTTTGTAACTTTGTCGATTTTTAACAGCTTCGATCCTAAGCCATTTCTTTATATTCCATGCATCTTGTTGCACCTTTTTTTCACTCTTCTTACATAAAATTCCATTTTTTATCATTTCACTCCCAAGATTCACCTAGTTTCTGTACTTGCATAAAAAACAACTACATACCACGTGAAATCTTTTATATGAAGTATAAAATTTCTCTAAACCATATCATTTTATGATTGAAAATATCATGATAATAAGTGTAATTATACACTTATCATGATTTCTTTTCATAAGTCTTTAATTTTTTAAGTTACAATTGTCGTGGTGGTTTGATGAATAATGCGAAGCAATTTTTTATTCGGTCTTGTATACATAAGTGGCATTTAGAGATTGTTGTTCACATTGAAACGAAAGTGAAATAAGTGTTCAATTTAGTCATCCTGAAGTTTTGGGGCCATAACTTTCTTTTTCACTGTATTCCTACTCAAGGCTTTTCGGGGGGTTATTGATTTCTTGGAACTCTAGCTTGATCATGGGTTCAGTGCTACACACGATTGAAAGGTCGTGTATTTTGCATGCAGTCTCTAGATAAGTTGATGTTCACTTGATATGTATTTATGTACCAACAAATTTTTCAGCTAGACATCATTTATGGCAGGAATTGTCACCCCATATTCTTGGTCTTGATAGAGTATTGGTTTGTGGGGATTTTTATGAGGTGTTGCATAGCTCAGAGAGATCGGGGAGTGAGTGGGCTAATTTAAATTCCATGGTTCAATTTTGTGAATTTGTAAAAGAATGTGTGTTATATGATGTACCACTACAGGGTGGGGATTTTATGTGGTCTAATAGTCAATTGTTTTCAAGTATTGATGTTTCGACTCTAATGACTCCTAGGATTTTATGTTTACTAATCAAGCCAAAAACCTTGTCCGCCACTTTCCTACCGATAAGATATAAGTTCAAATTTGAATAGGTGTTGTCAGTATTGCTTATCTAAATAGAAAAATGGTGACCATTGCAAGTATACAGTAATGATGTAGTTTTAAAAGATATCGATCCCACAGGGAAGAACTAGCTCTAAAGATCAAAACGAGGAACGGAAAAAGGAAAATAAAATATATTTGGATTTTAGTTGGAAGGATTAGAATGAAGAATGGATAGATATATGTATGGAAGATTAGAGATTCTAATAAATAGAATTTCCTACGAAATAAGTATAGCAAAGAAAACATGCAAGTTCAACAAATTTATTACATTCATTAAACTAATCTAACATAATTGGTTCTAGACGCTTAGATGTTCAATGATTAACTGCAGAGCAACACATGAAATGTATTTTCTAAATCTAGTGCAAATGAATTAAGACGATTATATAAACATGGAAAATAATATTACTATGCTTGGTACGGGTCACTCTCACATAGCCACATCTAGCAAGTTACCATTCCAAAAATGTTGGCTTACTAAACAGCGTTAAAATCACAGATCCAGTAATTATACACAATCTTGTCAACCCCAAAACTACTCTTAAAGTTAACTCCAAAGCTTATAACTTGATTAATATAAAAGATTTAATATGAAATACGCATTATGATACATAGACATATCATAAACTTCGAAATAGAAAGTATAAGTAGAAAGCAAATCAAATTTTTAAAGTATGCAAGTGAAAGCTAAAGTTGATCAAACCGTATCCACTCTTTAATGGGAGTCGTCAATTCCCGCAATTCCTGTGTCTTCTTTGACTTCAGTCTCGGCCTGTACAGAACCTATGCTAGGATTCTATTCTTTGTGAATATCGAACAAATGAATGTTGAAGAATGAAAACTTTTATTGATAAGTGATTTGCAAGTACACTTATACAACAATCGCTCAAATATGTAGAGAAATCAAGTGACCAAAATAAGGATTAGAATCACTTAAATATTTTCTCACTAACACTTATGAACATAGCGAAATCTAGATATTTTATTCTCTATCTACACACACTATACGTAACCTTATAATTTCACTCTAATTCTCTCCTCTCTGCATGAAATTGTAAGGTTTGGAGCCATATTTATAGAGTTTAAAGGGGTGCGTCTATCCATACGAAGAGTCATGTCCATTGGAAAATGATTGCATCACTTCATTGTGATTGGTTGAGAAGCTTCAATCTTATCTATAATGGATAGGCACCTTTTCATGATTGGTTGACTTCTGATAAGTGTCTATTCATTGGTAGTTGATGGCGGTTAATGGCAGTTGATCTTTCTTATCTAGCGGTTGGTAGTTTAGAAGATTTGACAAAAAATCGTCCAAGTCACGACCGTGAATCTGTGTTTGATAATTTTCTATTTCTGAAGTGTATCAAGTCATGATGGAGAATTGTTATCACGACCATAATTGTATTTTTCTTTAGAATTCTTCTTGTAACTTCACCGATCTTTGACAGCTTCGATCCTGAGCCAAATCTTTAAGTTCCACGCATCTTTTTGCACCTTTTTCACTCATTTTACTCCCAAGATTTACCTAATAGCTGCATTTGCACCAAAAATAACTACATACCAGGGGAAATCTTTTATATGAAGTATAAAAATGACTTAAACTATGTAAAATTATAATGATAATAAGTGTAATTATACACTTATCATACCCCCACACTTAACTTTTGCCTTGTCCTCAAGGTAAATTCAACATAAGTTTATAAATTGGTAATCAAGTTCGTACCTCATTTGGAAAAAAACTATTGCAGTGAGTACCACATTCCAACGTTGCATAAGATTCAAGTAGAAGCTCGAAATTTCCCACAAATTAGTAATGTGAAATTTATATAGTCTAGTTACATACCTTTGTTCTTAATAGAGGGTCAACTAAATCGCATCTTCATATAAGCATTATATGCATACTCGAATATTTCCTTCTCTTAAGCATAGTATAAAGTATAAAGGACATAGAAAGCACACTTTGATTAATGTTCTCTCAAGCCATTTTTAGGTAACCTAGGATTCTAAAACACTCTCAGTGGTTCCATACAACTCTCCCCTTTTTTCAGTGGTTGCATTTTATGCTCCATACTACTCTCTCATTTTTTTTCTTTTAAGCATATGTTTTTGAAGTACTTTGTACTTTGCACCCATTTTTTGTGCTATGCTTTCTTTTCTTTTTTCACTCAATGAATGGTTGCAGTTTCTGCTCCGTACCATTCCTCGCCTTTTACATAACTCATTGGTTATCCTCTCTTTCTTTTGATTTTTCTTTAATACTCTCATCATTTATTGATCAATTTCAAAGTATTATAGCTATAGTTTCCCAGCACTTTAAACACACTCAATTCTTATAGAACTTATTCGAGATTTGCATATAAAACTCATAGTAAGAATACCATTAGATATTACTCCACTTAAACTTTTCGGAAGCATTAAACTAAGACTATATAACTTATACTAATTCATGTTGCATTGAAATGTATATCGAAATTTACTTGGAATGTTGCTCTCGAATGTTACTCACCACTCATCCTTACCAAATTGATAAATGTTGTGCACTAACATCAAACTTGTAAAACCTAACACTCACAATAACCTTGGACAAATGTGAGTAAAGTATAAGAACAGTTAATGTATTAATGACACGAAAATCAACAAAAATTTTCAAATTCTTTGATTTTTCAATTTTATTTAATTTTTTTGGATTTTTAAGGATTTTTACAAATGCCCCCCCACACTTAAGAACACAATGTCCTCATTGTGAGACATCAATAAAAATAAAAACTAAAAACTAGTCTTAAAAATAAACAAATAGTCTAAAAATATGAAAAAGAAAAGTAAAGAAAATAGAAAACCCATTTTTATTGAGAATGAGAATCCAGGGCCCATGTTGTGATCATGAAGGCCTGTCGCGATCGTGATTTCCTTCAAAATAAGAAAATAAGGTTTTGCTGTATGACTTCACGAGCGCGAGATGTATGTCACAGTCGTGATCTTCTCTAATTCTTCAAATTTTAGACTTTGTACCTAGAAAAACTTAGAAAAACAAACTTATTAAATACAATTGCTCGTTCTCGGGTAATTTAATCTCTAGATAGCACTTTTCTACCTCGGCAACGGTGCCAAAAACTTATTCGCATGGTTTCGACTATAATGACTCCTATGATTTTATGTTTAATACTTTCCTATAGATAAGATATAAGTTCAAATTTGAACAAGTGTTGTCAGTACTTCTTATCTAAATAGAAAAATGATGACCACTGCAAGTATACAGTAATGATGTATTTTTAAAAGATATCGATCCCATAGGGAAGGACTAGCTCTAAAGATCAAAATGACGAATGGAAAAAGGAAAATAAAATATATTTGGATTTTAGTTAGGAGGGTTAGAATGATGAATGGATAGATATATGTATGGAAGACTAGAGATTCTGATATATAGACTTTCCTACGAAATATGTATATCAAAGAAAACATGCAAGTTCAAAAAAGTTATTACATTCACTAAACTAATCTAACATAATCAGTTCTAGACACTCAGATGTTCAATGATTCACCACAGAGCAACACATGAAATTACTTTTCTAAATCTAGTGTAAATGAATTAAGATAATTATATAAACCTGGATAACAATATTACTATGCTTAGTACGGGTCACTCTTACATAGCCACATCTAGTAAGTTACCATTCCAAAAATGTTGGCTCACTAAACAGCTTTAAAATCACAGATTCAGTGATTATACACAATCTCGTTAACCCCAAAACTACTCTTAAAGTTAACTGCAAAGCATATAACTTGATTAATATAAAAGACTTAACATGAAATGCGCATTATGACACATAGACATATCATAAACTTTGAAATAGAAGTATAAGTAGAATGTAAAGCAAAGTTGTAAGGTATGCAAGTGAAAGCTAAAGTTGATCAAACCATATCCACTCTTTAATGGGAGTCATCAAATCCTGCAATTCCTGCGTCTACTTTGAATTCAGTCTTGGCCCATACAGAACCTTTGCTAGGATGCTATTCTTTGTGAATATTGAACAAATGAATGTTGAAGAACGAAAAATTTTATTAATATGTGATTTGCAAGTACACTTATATAATAATTGCTCGAATATGTAGAGAAATCTAGTGATCGAAACAAGGATTCGAATCACTTAAACATTTTCTCGCTAACACCAAACTAGATATTTATTCTCTATCTACACACACTATACGTAACCTTATAATTGCACTCTAATGCTCTCCTCTCTGCATGAAATTGTAAGGTTTGGACCCCTATTTATAGAGTTATAAGGGGTGCGTCTATCCATACGAAGAGTTGTGTCCATTGGCGAATGATTGCATCACTTCATTGTGATTGGTTAAGAAGCTTCAATATTATCCATAATGGATAGACACCTTTTCATGATTGGTTAACTCCTGATAGGTGTCTGTTCATTGGTAGTTGATGGCGGTTGATGGTGGTTAATCATTCTTATCTGGCGGTTGGTAGTTAAGAAGATTTGACCAAAAAATCATCCAATTCATGACCGCGATATATAAGTCGTGACCTTGAATCTTTGTTTGACAATTTTCTATTTCTAAAGTGTATCAAGTCAAGACCTCTAATTGTTGTCACCACTATGAATTATGTTTTTCTTCAAAATTCTTTTTGTAACTTCACTGATCTTTGACAGCTTCGATCTTGAGCCAAATCTTTAAGTTCCACGCATCTTTTCGCACCTTTTTTACTCTTTTTACATAAAATTCCACTTTAGATCATTTTACTCCCAAGATTTACCTAATATCAACATTTGCACAAAAAACAAGTACATACCACGTGAAATCTTTTATATGAAGAATAAAAATGACTTAAACTACAGTGTTTAATGTGTAAAATTATAATGATAATAAGTGTAATTATACACTTATCAATTGATCGGGTTGCTATCGTGTGATATTTTAAATCTATGGCCAAGAATGCATTTCGATGATAATTGACTCAACCTTATCGGACCATTTCCCAATTGTATTCCAATCTAATGTAGCGGGGGGTTCAAACAAAAGAATATTTTATTTGTTGAATAGTTGGTGGGATGATGATAGCTTTCTACATTTTCTGAAATCAAAATGGGTCGACATTTATGTGCATTATAATAATAGGGACATTGATTTCTAATTAGGAAGATTAGGAAGAAGATTAGGTCGTGGAACTCATCAAAATTTGGGAGGCTTGAGTGTCGGATTAAGGAGCTTGAGAGTCAGGTTCTTGCTCTTACGTCTAACACCATGTCATATCCAATTAATGTAAATGATGGGCCGAAATTATTGGTTGTGAGGGCCTCGTTAGCCGAATGTCGATGAAGCTTTGAGAAAGTTCGATATCAACAATCAACAATGAATTGAACCATTTTAGGGGATGAAAATACGATATTTTTACATCGAATATCATCGGTACGATTGAGGGGAAATAGGATAAGTTAGCTAGACATTGATGGAGAAATCATTTCAGACTCGATTCAGATCACGTCAACAATTAGGAACTTTTATGTTCGTCTATTTTCCAAAGGTATAGAAATTCCTTTTGACCTAAGAGGATTAAATTTTCATCGGCTGGATAGTGTCTTGAATGGCAGACTTATTGCGCTATTTTATAAAGAGGAAATATGGGTAATTGTTCAATCTTGTAATGAAGGTAAAGCATCGAGACCTGATGGGTACAAATTTTTCTTTTGCAGACGCTTTTGGGGGGAAATGAAGGTGGAGGTCCTTTAGCTCTTTAATAGGTTTCACGATAATGGTCAGTTACCAAACTCTATTAAAACTTTGTACATAGTTTTGATTCTTAATATTCCATGGTCCTCAAGTTGAGAAATTATAGATTAATTGCTCTTATCCATGTCATCTATAAGGTCTTGTCTAAGGTGTTAGCGAATAGGTTAAAATTGTTACTATTAGAACTAATTTCGAAGAATCTTTTTGCTTTTATTAAGGGTCATAATATTCACGAGTGCTCTTTTAATACTTTAGAAGTGGTGCACTCTATCCACCAAAAAAGGTAGCCTCATTTGGTTTTGAGGCTTGATTTCAACAAAGCTTAGGACATTATATCATGGACTTACATTGATGTGGTGTTTAGGAGAATGGGATTTGAGGAGAGGTGAATTAGGTGGCTTGTGAGCTGTATGGAGAATTCTATTACTTCGATTTTGGTCAATGGTAGCCTGTGTGATCTGATTAGGCTAGGAAGAGGGGTTAAGCAGGGGACCCTAATTCCTCATTCATTTCTTTCATAGCAATTGAAAGATTGAAACAACTTTTCGAGGTAAGTGAGTGCAAAGGTCTACTACCTGGATTTTGTGGATATTTTGTTGGTTCAATTTGCCAATGACACCATATGCTTCCTACCCGAAGATGAGTCTCTTCTTCCTATTTTTATTCTAATTTTGCATTGCTTTGAATTATTTTCAGGATTACGTATTGATTACCACAAAAGTTCTATCATAAGCATTCATGTTATTTATTCATTGTTACAATCATGCATAGGGAAGTTGGGGTGTAAAATTGAGAAATTTCTGATTACTTATCTAGGTGTACCTCTTAGTATGAAATGAATTCCTGTGTCCTATTGGAACATGCTGATTGGTAAGTTCTAAAGTCATCTTTTTGGTTGGAAAGGACAATGTTTATCTTAAGATGGGAGGGTGTTTCTTGTAAAATCAGTTTTGTCATCCATACCTATTGCTTTGTTGAATAAAATGCATTCTTAGGTTAATGATAGGCTAGTTCAACTTATGAGAAATTTTTTTATGGACCGATGATGTGAATTCCATGGGTATTAGCAAGGTTATTTGGGAGACGATATCCTTACCAAAATTCCTAGTGGGTTATTTATTAGGGATTTAAGCTTGTAAACTATAGTCTTCTTTTGAAGTGGCTTTGGAAGTTTAGGATTTTGGGTCAAGGGTTGCTTATGGTTTTACTTCTTGGAAGTCGTTCAAGGTGCATGATGAAAGGCGTCTTTCTTATGTTTGGCATGATATTATCTCTTGTTGCATTAAATAAAATGTGTTTGGGACCTTTTTAGGTCTGTGCTCGGATTGAGGTGGGGAATGGAGTTTTTGGTTCCTTTTGGCATGATAATTCGACTTCAAATCAAACTTTATCATCATTATTATTCCTTGGTCTTTGTAATATAATGTTCAGTGCAATGGGGATGCAATTTTCTATTGGGTATGGTGTGTTTTCTTAGTCCGTTTTGGAAAAGGAATTTGAGGTTATCAAGTCAGGAAAGGTGTAGTCAGCTTCAAAATTGGATCTACTATAGTTTCCCATTTTTATTCTCTGATGTGGTGGGTTCCATTATGGGGGGACAACTACAACTAATGTCCTTTTTGCAAGTTGCGGGTCGTTTCTTATGGGATATTGGTGAGAAGAAATTATACTCGGCATCGTCCTTTTGTCTTAGTATCTACTGGTCTCTGCGGTAGGCTATACCTAATGTGGACTTTATGTTGATGTGGAAAGCTTATTTATTGCCTAAAGTGCAGTTTTTTGGGTGGTTAATTTTTCATAAACGGTTACCAACGTGGATGCTTTTATTTCACCGTAGTTTCTAAGATATATCAGATGGAAATTGCACATTTTGTAATGAAATTGAGACGATTGATCATGCGTTATTTCTTTGTCCGGGAATTTATCGAATTTGGGCACAAGCTTTCAGGTTGTTTGGTATTTAATGTCTTTTTTACAATATTATCCACTACATCAGTTAAGCAAATTTCTTTCATAAAATTATCATTCTCACAAATTTTCTTTAAGGAATCAATGAATGTATTATTTATCTTCACACTTAAAAACATGTTCTTTAGCTCACCATCTTTCTCTTCTTTTTTTCGACTTTTGACAATATTTCCGGAAAAGGGAGTTGGTTCACTATCAATTCTATAATTTTCCAATTTTTTTCCTTATTAGTACTTATCTCCTTCTGTGAATTAACTTTTAAACTTGAATTCAGGTTACCACATATGCTTACCCTAAACTCCAGGTTAACAATTTCATTTCCAGAAATACCATTAATAAGTTCTTCGTTATGTTCGAGATTAACTTCATTTTCATATTGAAAACCTAAGGCAATTTGAATCACTTTTTTTTTGAATGAAGGTTGGCGAATGAGTTTAGTTTGGCATGAGCATCTAAACATAATAAAAACACCCATACCCAAATATTTTTATTATAAAATTAAAATAAAGAAAAAAGAGCAACAACAAAATGTCTAAGTGAAGCGAAACAAACTTCGCCCACTTTTATCATGAACATATATATCTAAACAAAAGCTAGGAACATAATTCCAAGACATTGAAGTTCTAGAAAACCTCTGGTGAGCAACTAAAGAGTTTGCGACACCATTTTCCTCCTGGTAGACATGTGATATCACCACTTGAAGGCAGAATAGATCCCTCAAATAAGAAGCCCAATCCGCCCTTATGCACCATGGGACTTCCCTTTTTCTTGTCTTGAAAAGATGGACCATGTAGCTTGAGTCAAACTCGAGCCATAGATCATTCCAACCATTTATTTTGGCAATGCGTACGGGTATGAATGACAGCTTTTAATTCTGCCAAAAAGAGAAGGTATCGTCTATAGGAAAAGAGAAACAATGTAAAACCTCACCTTCTGCGTTTCTGAATATACCACCACAACCCAACAGCCCCGGGGAACCTTTCGAAGAAGCATCAATGTTTATCTTAATCCAATTACATGGAGGGGGAATCCATTTCACTAGAATAATATTTGGAGCTTTAGAGTAACGCGGCTGCAAATTCAAATTTGACAAAAATTTTCGCTCAACAATGGAGTTCCAAATGTGCCCCATCATCATTATATCAATTCTCCTTAAAATAGTCCGAAGTTGTCTAAGAGAGACATGACTATTCGAACTTGTATTATAAAAAATACAGCTACATTGTAGTCACCAAATTATCCAAATGACATTCACAATAGCCGAATTCCATAAAATTTGTAACTGCGAGCTAAAGCGATGCGTCATAGCTCGCTCCATGATAATGAAGATTAATAGAGTATCAAAAGTTTACCCAAATAGCCCCATGACAGTCCTCCAAAGCTGCTGAGTAAATGGGCAATCAACAAACAAGTGTTTCTAATCCTCAACATTATTTTTACAAAGAATGCACAGGGAGACATTTGGAATACCTTTACGTTGAAGTACGTCATGAGTCGAAATGTATCCATTGATAGCTTTCCAACAAAAAATAGCATGTGATGGAGATATCGTCGGGTGCCACAATTTCTGTTGGAAATATAACACTCAAGAGAACAACTTTGATTAAACTCAAGGAAAATATTACAAGAACAAACTCACTCAAACACTACAACTCACTCTTATTTTTTTCTTCTTTTCTCTCTTAAGAAGTTCTTACTTCTACTTGATG
>CATIWQ010075572.1:0-11493 GCA_949673415.1 Euphorbia schlechtendalii | reverse complement strand
CCCTCATCTGTTGAACAAGAAACCGAGGTAATACGCTCTCGTAGATCTGCCGGGATAGAAGCTGGAAGAGATGTCCAAACCCCATTTAAAACAAAATCCCCTACTTTATCCATCAAAGGCAATTGTTCCTCCCTATTCAGCCCCAACTGATTTGCAACAGATGGTTTAATCCAATCTGAATTCCAGAAATTGAGATTTGAACTCTCCCCAATGGACCAAATAATATTATCACACACAGAACTATAAACCTCACGGATAGAGCACCAAACACTTGAAAATGAAAGCCGAATATGGTGAACATCATTGGTGACAAACCTCTTCCGAAGTAGATTAAAGCATAAACTATCACCACAAATGAAAAAAAAAAAAAAAAAAAAAAATCCTCTCCTTAACAATACAACAAAGGAGACAACGAAATCACCTTTATGCACTCCCCTTAAGCATCCAAAATATCCACGTGAGCCAGCTGGAGTAATGATTGACATCCTTCTCGAATGGAGAATATTTCAAATCCATCTCTAAAATATTTCCGAGAATCTAAACAAGTTTAAAATCATAATTAAAAAGTCAAATCGATTGTATCAAATGCTTTCTTTATATCAACCTTCGGGCCAATTTACCACCATAATATTTTTAAGCTAACATATTCAATCATCCCGATGACATCGCGATACTATAATGAATATTGTGACCCTTAATGAACCTGAATTGATTTGGAGTAAGAGTTGGCTATTTCACCCAAACAACCTGCCAAAGTTTTTGTCACAATTTTTTAAAAAAAGCTAGACATAGCAGTAGGCCTAATCACCCCTTCCTTCTTTGGAATTAAATAGTAACACTAGTGTTCAACACTGACAGTATAAAAATTGTATCAAAAAATTGTTAAACTACCTTACAAACATTTCCTCCCACAGACGACCAATAATATTGATATAATGCCCTTGTGAAGCCGTCGGGTCCTCAATAGCTTACCTCATCCATTTGAAACATTGTATCCCGAATTAAATCAGGTGTTCGCCGTGTTATTAAAATCTCATTTTCCAAATCCGAGACCAATCCTGGAATAACATATGCGATTTGCTGGGAATCCACCACGGCTTCATTACCCTTACTAAAAAGGCTACTATAGTAGTTAACAGTATGATTGAAAATTTCCTCAATGTCTGAAGAAATTCGGTCTCCAATTAACATAGAGTGAATTCCTCCCTGTTCATTACAAACACTTGCTGCTCTATGGAAATAATTAGAATTGATGTCACCCTCTTTCAGCCATAGAGCTCCACTTTTCTCCTTGAAGTAAATTTTTCTTTATCGTACATGTAAATCAAGCTAAGCATGCACATCAAATTACTGCTTGCTAAAATTTTCTGAAATTCTATTCAAAGAAATCTGATCTTCAATTTGTAATAGAGTCTTTTGAATATTCCTTACATTCATGTTAATATCTATAAACACTTATTTATTCCAAGTCTGTAAGATCAGTCTTAAGGTTTTCAATTTGTACATTAGCAACTATGTCGGTGGTAAAGAAGGAAAAGACGACCCCTAATGGTCCGCAATCACTTGCTTCAAACTAGGATGCGAACCCCACATTATTTAGAAACATAAATACGAGATGTTTCTAGTAATAAAATCATTTTTGAAAAGCAGCGAGTCTTGTGAGAATAGAACATTTTGGGAAGACACACGTATCTAAAAGCTCTGTCATTACCAAAGCCCTATCTAATCAGAAATCCACTCTATCAGCCCCTCTCCGTCCATTAAACCAAGTAAATAACGGTCCCGAGGTAGCCACATTGACAAGCTCCACATCATCCAAACACCTCTAAAACTCACTACAAGAACGTTGATTAGGAGCATTTCCCCATTTCTCATGTTAACCCAACACCACATTGAAATCACTAATCTAAACTCAACGCCTGTCTACCAATGATAGTGTTGTGCGAATCAAATTAAAAAGACTTCCTCTAACACCAAATATACACTCCCATAAACGAAACCAATGTTGAGAGATAAACTAATGATCAAGACTTTCACCCTAATTATTTTATCTGTAATGATAGCCATCGTAGATGTGAGACTAAACGTAATAGATTTTAAAACCCACATGGTCGGAAAAGGTTTATCATTAAAAGTAACAAACTCAAATCCACTCTTTCTCCAAAAACTAGACTTAACTTTCACAAATCAACCATAGGTTCAGATAAACATAAGAACATCGTCCTATGCTCCCTAACAAGATTACTAACATATTGCCTAGTATCCTTATTCTGAATTCCTCTATAATTCCAATAAAGAACTATCATTGAGAATACTGGGTGTTCATTATTTCTAGTTATGTGACTGATTTTTTTCCATTTGAAGAAATTGGTCCGAATCTCGCAAACCAGCCCTAAACCCTCTTCCATCTTTGTTTCCACCCTTGAACTGTTTGCTATGTATGCTCCTCATCCTCTGCCATGTCAGCCCAAGAATTTTGCATACCCCAAATGACTGAACCTGATTCTTGGCTAATCCTTGCGAATTGTAATGTGAAAAATCAATCTCAAGATTAATCCCTTCATAATTCATAACCTATCACAAACTATGGGGTCCTTATTATGAACATCTAGTTCCATTCCCAAAATAGGCTCTGATATCTCAAACTCTTCATCAATTTTATTCTCTTTAGAATCATCCGAAATGCAATTATCTAAGATATCTCCAACCGAGATCACTTTGAAAAATCTTGAATTTTGCTCCTCTCCTCCAAGCTTTTCTACCGAGGCTTACTTCTTTTAAGCAACTAAAGTTTTGCATCGATAGCAAACCCCTTATCCTTCTCCGATTGACCAACCTGTTTAGATGGCTTTTGTAAATTATCTACAGGACGTTTATTCCTTCGACATTCGTATACATGGTGGCCTATTGAATTGCAAAGCTTGCAAAACGCAGGTGTGTTCTCAAAATAAGATCAACCCAAATTTCTTTTCCTTCCTCCCCACCCTAATTGCATGTGGCAATGAAGTAGACAAATTAATATCCACTAAAATTCTTGCATACTGCCCAAAATTCCCATTCATAGTTGCATTGTCAACCCGAAGAAGCACACCAAAGCTGCTAACAATTTCCGCGAGGATGAGCAGGTCCCATTGCTCCCGTGGAAAAGATTGCATCCTTACCCATACCCGGGCATTGGTTGAGTTCTAAGCATAAAGATCAAAATCTTGTACCCATGGTTGAACTCTATAAATATCCCAGGCTTTAATTTATTTTCTCCCATTGCCCAAACCCTAGTTTTTGCATCTAAATTGCCTAGCATGACATGATAATATCATCGCCCCAAATAGATTTATTTCCATGGAGTTTTAATGCCCCAAACAGCCTGCAATTTCAATTTTAGGTCATCAATCTTTTTTGGGTAATCGCCTTTATTGAGAATTCGTACAACTTGATTCGTTCATCATAGAAATCCTGTATAACAAGGACTAACATGTATCCCCCTTTTTCCGAAACGACAACAGTAGTGGCAATCGGAACAGTTGTGATGTTCTTCGCCATCTCTACATAGGTTTGTTTGTCGCGCGAAATAGTTGTTGAAAGTACAATATGATTGCATATTTACAAATAATAATGTACATGATAAGACAACTACACTGATAAACCATTAAATAAATTAAAAGGAGAAAAGAAAATCCCATTTTATATAACAAATAATAAAATACATGAGAAAAATAAATATTATTTCACATCTCTTGATTGAGTTGAGTTAACTGCATTATACTTAATAAAGTTAAAACAAAAATAAATATAGAAACCAAATTTGTTTAGGAAAACCATTAACTGAAATACTAGTTGTTCATTCAACAATAATTAAGCTTCTTGCACATTGTTGTCCCTAAAAATTCATCTCATAATTTTTTTTCTTGATTAACTATGGTTTTAGAAAGCAATGTCAAATTATCTTGAAACCGTTTGATTAAAAAGTTAAATTGATAGATAATCTCAATTGTAAATCTATCTTGATACTTTCCCATATGTGAATATCTCGGGACTTGAAACGGGTGTAACATATGCTCACTTTATCATGTGTTGAAATTCATTCAATAAATGGAACTTCAGAAATTCGAACTCTTGACCTTTAAATCGAAGAAGACCTCATATGTTTTCATGAAATCATTTGATACAAAACACTTGTTGCTTCACAACTTGCTCATAGTGATCAAGAAGCTAGTTCTTGTTAAAATTTGAAGTAAATTTAATATTTTTGTTGAAAAATTCATTTATTTCTCATTCTTTTGAGGTTGCATGTTGCTTTTTTTCATTTTGAAAAATTTGAATTTTTTATTTTTTTAGGAACTTGTGACTCCAACCAGGTTTCCACTCTCTTATTGTTAATTTCTATCATTCCGCTTGGCACTTCCCAAACGAGAATTATAAAATTCTTTTTGTTCTTGCATTAGTATTTTTGGAATATATATTTTTATAATAATTATTGTTCATTATGGCTTAAAATTTATGTAATTATGATGTCTGATTATATTCAAATTGATAAAAATTTTGTATCCCATATTTGAAATTGGATAGAATACTTTTAGAAAAAGCTAGTATGTAGGCAATGTTATGGGATTGACATTCTAAATAGGTTGGCACTCAGCTATACAAAACAAAAGACAAGGCCCCGATATAAATAAATAGAATAAAAAGTTATGACAAGACATGAAAGTTGAAATAAATGGAAAAAAAGTCATGCGAACCGCAAAATATCACGGCCAATTACATTATGAACAAAGAAATAAAAAAACGATTAAATTACTTTAACATGAATTGTAAATAAAAATTTCCATTTTATATTAGTATAATTTATCATTACATTTTACATCATGAAATTTTTTATCTTGAACTTATTTAGATTGCAATATTTATGTATCTTCTTTTATGTATTTGAATCATAACTCATAAATAATAGCATTGAAGAAGTATGTGGTTATGAATGCAAATTGTTAAATCAATAAAATTGACAAAAAATGTCACCTTATTTACAAAAAGGGAGCAATTTTGTCCTTTCAGATTTCCATTGCATCATTTTGACTATCAATCAATATGTATTTTAGATGGGATCACAAAATATTCAAAACTAATATATCATTTAAAATATTGATATCCTCAAAAACTGCGTCTAGGCATCGCTAAGGTAAAATAAATCAACTAAATGGTTTTTCAACAGCAATAAATCAGTCAAAGGCTTGATAGCACCATGTGAATTACGTGGTACTAGGCGATAGTGATAAAAAAGAATGATGTGTCTATTATCCAAAACAAAACGTATATGTAATCTCTCAAAATGTACAAACCATAAGAAGAAGTTGATCTTTAGTATACATCTCGTAAACAAATTATAAAATTAAGTTAAAATTATAATTAATAGTTAAAAGAGCAAAATGCCCAAATAAAAGCTTTTGGAAAAGAATATAAGCTGTATTTTGCCAATTTGGAAAGCCATACAAACTATTGTGTACGATGATTGCAATAAAAAATAGATATAATGTTACTTTATGGTGCGGCTTGGTTCCTTGGACACTGGAAACCTGCAATCTGCACACTACAGAGGAGACATCAGGGGATTAGTTTTAACCCCTCCGATGCCTTTGTTAGTGTTTGTCGATTATCTGCCCCCAAAGAAGAAGAAGACGCAAAACTATATATCAAAGGAGGAGTAGTGAGCAAGAAGTTCACAGTACATGTACATGCTGTTGGTGGATTGAGGCCGTTGATTGGGCTTCTGATCTTGGGCTAGGGGTGGTATTAATGGGTTATATGAAGGGGTCCTTACCACATGTCCCCCATCGATGTAAGAGGAAATATATTTATATATTTCAGTATTTATTTTTGTTAACTTACACGTCTTTGAAGGTATTTTTGTAGCTTCAGTAACAATTGATGTTGGCAATGACGATAATTTTTAACATTGGCAACGTGAATTGGCCGTAGGCAATGTGAGCCTTGT
The DNA here is from genome assembly GCA_949673415.1 of Euphorbia schlechtendalii. Lineage (NCBI taxonomy): Eukaryota > Viridiplantae > Streptophyta > Magnoliopsida > Malpighiales > Euphorbiaceae > Euphorbia > Euphorbia schlechtendalii. The sequence goes on along the minus strand of CATIWQ010075572.1, from coordinate 5,507 downwards.
GTTGGGCATTGATAAATATATGAGGTCATTTATCGTGTCCATTGTTTAATTGGACAAATTTGTTAGATCGTTACTAAAATTGTTGAACTGTTGGTTGAAAGACTAATGACTCATTAAGGAAAGACAAATACTCAATGTCATGTCATGTGGGTGATTGGTCGTTTGTGTATTGGATGAGATGGCCATCGAGAAAAATCACTAAGTGAAAGTCAATATAAAAGGAACAGTTACCCAAACTTTGTTGCCATTGACAAATGAATTGATATATTAAGTGGATAACGATGTTTCGTCGAATATGGCCATGAATTGCCAATGTTATGCTTCCTTGGGTGAAATCTTCGTACCCTTAGAAAGGGTGACTAGCATGCAATTTGAAACTATTGGATATTTGGAAAAAAAATCGTTGGTTGGGTTTCCTTGTTACACAAAGAGTACATGACCAGTATTGTTGAGGTCGTTGTTTCAATGTGTCAAACCCATGGTCAAATCCGTTGGACCGATGGTCCAATGAATTTGTTAAGAGAAAGAGAGAATGATCGTTACTGAACTTTATATGGAGACCTTGGACATGATAGATGATGTTATTGAGCCCTATAATGTTGCGAAGCTGATGGAAGGCCTTTTGGTATTAGTGAGACTTACATATCGAGTTTTAATTAAGAGATACTTATGTACACAATTTCATGACTAGAGCATGTTGATGCATTGGTATTGGTGGTAAAGTGATTCTTATGTATACAATGTTGTGACTAGAGCATGTCAATGTGTTGGTATTGGGGGTGAGCTAGATGTCATGATTTGAATACTTTAATGCTTATGATTAAGTAACGTGTGTGTCAATTATGTTTGTGCTGGTTGGTCAGTATGCTGATAGTAGTTGTGTGAATTCAATGATCTTGCTCTGCCATGTAAACTCAATGTGAGTTGAGGTTAAGAATAAATTGAAGTGGTAATTAGACGTCTTTAAGATCCAAATGGAGTGACAATTGGATCCATTCCGATGGTTGAACATGTTGAACCGTTGGTTATTAGAATGATGGTCAATATATATGTTGGACCATTTGTCGAAGTCATTAGACTAATGGTCGAATATGTTGGACCGTTTATCGAAGTCGAATGGTCATGCCTTGGACGTTTCCGGTAGGGAATTGTCAACTAGTCAATGTCATGCCTTGTAGGGCTCTTCCATTATCATGCTTCGTATGGCACTTTCGTGAAGGGATAGGCGAATAGCCAATACCATGCCTTGTAAGGCACTTCCATTAAGGGATAGATGAATAGTGAATATCATGCCTCATTTTGGCACTTTCGTTAGGGGATATGCAATTAGTCAATACCAAGCCTTGTAAGGCACTTCCGCTGGGGTATAAACGAATGGTCAATACCATGCTTTGTTTCGTACCCGTTAATTGGGGGTTATGCTCAATGTTAGCCTTCCATAAATGGTGGATGGGTGTTACCCAATTGGACGTACCTTGTTAGGGTGGTTCATAAGGTTAAAGCCTCCTCATAATGATCCAATCGGGCTAAGATACTCGTAGGAGTGATGAGAAAAGATTGGATTCCTTCCCAGTGAAGTGTACGGGTTGAATCCCTTGAATTGGTTTCAACATCTTCGGGGTGTTGGAGCTTGATTGAGACTCTCGTTGGTAAAAAATTTAAATTATCCAATACCATCACAGTTAGCGAGATTATGAAAAGGGTCACTAGCTTCAACATTGTAATACGTACATGTGCTTTGACTTTGTGTTCGATTATAAATTTTGATTAATGCATTGATTTTCATGGGTATTGATCTATAGATTCAACCAGGATTTTACAAGGTTGTGTGGAGCCTTTGTCGCTTGGAGCTAAGAGGCCATCTAGCCTTGAATTTGAAGCCGTTGAGGCTATGTTAAGACTTTGAAGTGAAGGTTAAGTAGAGCCTTGAAAGTGATAGAAGCATTATCTAGCCATCGATTCGAGCAAGGCTGCGTAGAGCCGCAATTGCTTGAAGCTGTAGATTTTGATCTCGGCAATTTAGAGCCTTAAATGTGGTTGAGGATATGTAGAGCCTTGTATGTAGTTGAGGTTATGTAGAGCCTTAAATTCAAGCGATGTCTAGCCGTGCTCTCGAGCGAGGCTATGTAAAGCCTTAGTTGCTTGAAGTTGTAGAGTCTGATCCAGGCTATGTAGAGCCTTATATGTTATTTATTCCATGTGTACTTCTTTCATTATAGATGAGATTGTGTAGTCAACTAGAGCATGGCATTAAATAGTAATATTAACATATATGTATGTATCAATGCAGGACCAACAAAGGAGATGCAACAAATAAAGCGTAATGATATATGTTGCTCTTGCTCTAAATGTGTCATAGAAAGTAAGGAGAATATTCTAAATGGGAGGCAAACCTGAAGTAAAATTGATTTTGGCATTTGGCTTGGACATTGCCTTTAGGTTCGTCCCTCGTATTAGCACTCATGTCTTTATTTGAGAGTTGAAAAACTCCAATTGCTCTAGGTCATCCTGATGGCTTTGCGGGGTTGTTTGCAGCTCTGAATCCCTAGTTGTACTAAACTCCACCTTGCTCAAGTTAAAGGTTGTAAATGAAGTTGGGGAAAGCTGTTCCACTCCAAGTTGTAGTAAAACAGGAACGCAGCATGGCGACTCTGCTTAGTGTTGTTGAATCAACCATCCTTAGGGAAAAGAGGTAGAGACTGAGTGTATTCAACAATTCTCTAGTCAGGATTTGAATCATTGGTTTGGAAAGCATCTCCACTGCCGCATCATCGTTTTGGTTGAAACCCAGGGGTTCCGGCCAAATATTTGTCAGTGCTATGTGGAGCCGTGTACTACTTGCCAAAACAGTTTTGCATCACTTTAAAAGCAAGAGTCATGGTATGGACAGTCTAACTGGATGCTTCGTCATCGACCTGAAACTTTATCAAACTCGACAAGAAAGATCTTGCCCAGGTAGTTATAAGCTAGGAACAATATTGAGCTAGTAGCTCCACAAAGAAAAAGCTTGACCAAATTGATATTCACCCAAGTGTTTTGTGCTTCTCCGCTGGATGGCTTACCCATTTGTCTAATGAGATCAGATTTTGATGAGCAATTTGTTAATTGATGATCAAATAATAATTGAAGGACAAGTCTCGCACTTGGTGATACAACATTATTGTATAGAAATCAATTGAAATAAATGTAAATACCCGCATCATGATCAACTAAAATTTAATAACTCAAACGCCAACACCAACGAATCCAGCCACTACTGTGTGGCGGAATTTGTGTTTTATCAAATTGAGTAATTAATTGATCACAAAATTGAGATATCAAATATAGAAAAGAACCTTAATCTTCCTTACTGTTATATTTAAATATATGTTATCATTAGGAACAGACAACTAATGTTTTCAAACAACTTCTTCAGTGAAACCAATTTATTTGTATTCAAACTACTAAGGTTAGGTAATATAGCATATTAACAGCATTGATTCCTCATATATACATTACTATAAATAAATTATACTTATCTGTCTTGTTTGTCAAGAGCTGTGATGATCAAGATTGGTAGCTGTGTTTTTCAATAGTTCTCGATGACCGAGTAACATTATTACCATATCCATGAAATTTATTCCATCGTTGAGGTTGGTTGAATGGAAAATATTATGAAGAATCCAATAATCCACTTCAAGATTTGAAAGAGTTTTGACATTCTCCATCCTGAAAGTATTAAATGTATCTTGTAATGCTTGGTAGAGGTAGGGTGAAAGAGCCTAAAGGATTTGGCCAATGCTAAATGAAATTCAACTCTTTGTTGAGGACATTCGGGTTCCCTTATCTTATAGGTACATTCCTCGCGTCAGCGCCCATGTTACTTTTGAGAGTTGAGTACCTCCAATCACCATTGTTTGTTCCCATTTGCCATGGTACATTTATTTTGAACAATCAACAGACAACATTAGTAATATGTAATCAGGCCAAGATTGAGTAGTTCGATGGAGGAGCAATTAGGAAGAGTATTTTCACATTGAAGGATAGCAAGAAACTCAACACCAATTTTACTATATAAAGAAAGTCACATTTATGCAATTGAAAAGCTAGCGAATTCTTGACTGTAGCGAATTCCAGTCATATTCAAAATGCATCCGAGTAATTTCACGAATTCTACAGTAATATCGGAACTTATTTTAGTTGGATGAATAAATCAAACTAATCAGGAACTTTCGGTAAATTTATTGGAATGACTAATCATATTTCAAGGCAAATAAAACTACAATGAGCAAAGTCCTAAGATTCTTTTCAATTAAATCTATGAATTCAGTGAAATCCCTTAAAGCTCCTAAGCTCATTTTTTAACGAGGAACTGTATGCAGCTAGCAATAATAATTGCCTAATGCATCATCATATGAATTAAACAACAACTAGGAGAGGATCAAGTAAGATTATAATTACCTGTGGTACTAATTAAGCAAAGCTTATGCTAATGTGTAGATCAACAAACGAGTGTATCATATTTGAAGATAGGCATAAAAGTGGCAGTAAAAGAAATATATGGGCCCAATTTTGATATTCAACATGCCGTAAAGATTATAAACACTAATAGCTTCCAGTTAAAAATCCAGAGAATGACACAAAAGGAGTTCATAATTTTTCGAGGTCGAAATACTTACAGGGATGAAGACAACTGACAATCACAATTTGTTATCACCTTTAGCAATTGACTGGTTTTGGTAAAACGAATCTTCGCTGGTGAATATATTGCCTGTGTCAATTTTTGAGAGTTGAAAGTCTCAAGTTGCTCTTGCTTGCCCCCATTTTCCGTGTAAGGCGCGTGTAACATGCATTAGAAATATGAATGTGTAAACAAGAAAAGCATTTGAAAACTTGAGTGATGACATTAGCGAGCAATGTGTATTGGATTAACAATTCATAGGTCAAATAGGAACTATAGTGTGTACGAGTCCAAGTAGCATAATTTACGGATCAAATATAATGGCTATTCTCAGATCAACCACTGGAGCAATCAAATAAAATAAACACAAAGTTTCAGATTTTATCAGCATAGGAATTGACCTTCAGGGAAAAATCATAGATGATAGTAAATGTAATTCATTCACCTACATGATATTAGTTTCAGTACAGGTGACTAAGATAAGTTCAAGCGCATGGTGACACATCGTTCTCCTTCAATACATGTCAGGAGTACATGTAATGATTTACTTTCTAATTATTTTTATCAAAATAATTTCTTTCAACAAGAATAAAGTGTGATAGATATACGCTTGTATATAGGAAAGAGTTAATTAACTCCTATTTTGTAGTGTAGCTTCCTATTGTATATAGAAGTCTATTCTGTATTGTATACTTATGTTTATATATACCTCCTTGACTACGTGGCACGAGAGACTTGGTCACCCTGCCTTTCCAGTTGTCAGCAAAATTCTTCGTCAACATAATATTCAGTTTTTAGAAAAGTCGTCTAAGTGTCAATTATGTCCTGATTGTTCTGTCAGTAAGAG
>CATIWQ010075545.1:0-44574 GCA_949673415.1 Euphorbia schlechtendalii | reverse complement strand
GTTTCTGAAAGTCAGAATGTTCTTCGTAAGAACTGAGATTCTCTCCTGAGCAAGACAAATTAGTCCACGCTTACCGCATCAATGAAAGATTTGTCATATAAGATGTAATTTATCTAAAGACCTTCGAATATAAAAGAGGTTGCAAGCACTAACTATGGTAGTCGGAGATTGCTTGCAAAATAAACACATGTTACTAAGGGAGACTAGTCGAGCAATAGGCGTAGCCTTTCCGATGTTAAAGTTAGCATTGAAATCAAGAGAGGTGGCAAGTGTATTTAAGTATTAAGAATAATGTACCTTTGAATGGTGACCCAATGGGGCCTTTTATAGGCTTAAGTCTCTCCTAAGTTGTTTAGGAGAGATGGTTATATCCTAAATATTACTCTTGCCTATATAGATAGTGATTTTCTAAATGGGATAGAATTTGATCCTATACAAGGATGATCCTTATTAAAATAGATTGTTTTTCTTGCGAAGAAAGCATAGGAAATTGAATTTTTGTTAGATTCCATCGTTAATTGAATGCGGACCTTCCATGCGGCTTACCGACTCAGTTAACCATTTGTCTGGCCTTATTTTCTTTCTAAGATTGAGTTTGACTTAGTCTTTTTTATACACTTAGGCGGTTGTGTCTGCCTGGATACAAAACTTTGATGGACACACGCCTAGAGATAATTTACTAACTTATCACCTTTATATTTTTTTTCTATTATGTGTTGGAGTTTAATTCAACAAAAGCAGATGATATAATTCAAATACTAATGCTTTGGCACCCAATATTGTTAAAACTAGATTCCATTGGCTGGTTCCAATGGAAAAATTGAGAACCGATATTGAGTCCGATCTAGTTGAAGGTTCAGTCAAAAAACTAGGTTCGTTAGATTCAAATAGAAGAAAATGGTAACATGATAGATTCACAAAAACCTGATTCTTTATTCTTATGAAAAAAAATTATTTAATTATTAATTATTTTATACTTGTTTATATTGTTAGTATGATGGAAAATATATAGTTTTAATAATTAACTAGTTTGTTTTTTTATGAGAATGAGAATCATTATAGTTTTACACATACTTTTATAGTTTGACATAAAATTATCATTGTAGTATTGGTTATATTGTTTCTTTCAAAAACATCTATTATTGTACTGTGTATTAATGTTACTTGGATATTTTTTAAATCGCTTTATTATGCTTACATTAAATATCATATATAAAGAATGATATACACCCACCTTAATGTTATGTTTATCAAATTAACTTCTAACTGATGTATATTCGTTAATCGTGAGTAAATTCAAATCATGATGATATTCTCTTATTCCTGAGTGGGCTTCTACAATTCTTTTAATTAAATTTGCACTCTACTCTGAGTTAAGATTTGCCCGACTTTTGTTTGCACGGACAAGGAAAATGCTTTAATACCTCGTCTTTTTGTTTTTGTTAAAACTTTTTTTAAAATTTTATTTAACGTTTCTGTCAAATATACATATAAAAATTTTATTTAACTATTTATTAAATAAATGAAATAACCGGTTAAACGGGTAAAATTGTGAATGAATTACTTCATTGATTAATATTCAGTATGGTTTCGAGAACATTGTTAAAACCATGTCATAAAAACGTTCGAGCAATAATGTAAGTTCAGAGAAAATGTCAAATCATAGCTTTCATATAATCCATGAGGTTGGAAAGGAAACCAAAATAATCGTATAAAAATAACTGACGTCATAGGTGGGTGGAGTAGAATGTGTATATAAAGTGAAGAAAGGTAGCTATTACAAGTAAAGCGTATAAGAAGCAAGGTTTAGGAAATTAAGGTAGTAAGAATGTGGAAGCTTAAGATTGGAGATGGGACAGCAAACCCTTACTTATTCAGCACGAACAACTTCACAGGCCGACAAACATGGGAATTCGATCCCGATTCAGGCTCCCCTGAAGAGCTTGCCGAGATCGACCAAGCTCGTGTTGACTTCTACAATAACCGTTACAAAGTCAAGTGCTGTTCTAATCTCCTCTGGCAATTTCAGGTCTCCCCTTTCCCTTTTTTTCGTTCATTCATTCCAAGTCATTGATTAGTTGTGTTCCGCGCTAGATGGTCAGTTATATGGATATTATGACGCCATGAAGTTTAATTCGTGTCAAATGTTCATAAACGCTTGTAGGCACTGAGAGAGAAGAACTTCAAACAAACAATAGCGGCGGAAAGGATAGAGGAAGGCGAGGAAATAACATACGAAAAGGCGACAACCGCTGTAAGAAGGTCCGCTCACTTCTTCTCGGCACTGCAAGCAAGCGACGGACATTGGCCTGCTGAAAATGCCGGCGTTAATTATTTCACTCAACCATTTGTAAGCAACCTTTTCATTTCACTACTAGTAATTTAAAACATGCAATCCGTCTAACCGATTGATACGACAGGTATTTTGTCTGTACATCACGGGCCATCTCAACACGTATTTCCACGCTGAGTACCGCAAAGAGATTTTGCGGTACATGTACAATCACCAGGTAAATTACCCGACGTTCATCCATAAACTAAACTGCATTGGAATAGAAACAACTAAGGCCATGGTCAAGTGGTCAGAATTCAAGAAGTGTAGGGTTGTGGGTTCGGGCCAACAATATTGACAAAAATACCCCTGATAAGTCTAAAGTGTGCAGAATGAAGATGGAGGATGGGGAATAGACATAGAGAGCCACAGCTGCATGTTCACGACGGTGCTGAGCTACGTGTGCATGCGTATGCTGGGGGAGGGGCCGGACGGGGGGCAAGACAATGCTTGTGCCAGGGCTCGAAAATGGATTCTCGACCATGGCGGGGCCAAGGCGATTTCTTCTTGGGGGAAGACCTGGCTTGCCGTACTTCCTTCTATAACTTTTCTATTTCTTAATTTGTTTGGTTTTTGTTTTATAAGGACTGACTGGTATTTTTGGACAGATATTGGGTCTATTTGACTGGTCGGGCTGCAATCCTATGCCTCCTGAGTTTTGGGTTTTTCCTTCATTTCTTCCTATGCATCCAGGTTTCTGTATATCCTTATTAATTTATTCATTGCTTCATTTATTTATTAAGTCACCTTAACTGCGTTCATAATAAATCTAGTTTGACTTGGATGGAATGTGTAACAGTACAAGGTCTTAGTTTTTAAAAAAAAAAACAGTATAAGGTCTTAATCAACAAAAAAAATGGACAAAGTTAATGTGGACAATGTTGGAGATTTAATAAAATACGTGGCGTCATTTTTAATTAAAGACATATATAACACTCAAACATAACCCCATATGGCACTCAATTCGCTTATCAAATGGCACACACCTACTACCGTTGAAACTGGCGCCTATCAGATTCTATTTGTTCATATAAAAATGCTGATTTCTCCCCTTACTCAGTTTACAATATTATTAAGACAATTTCAGCATTTTATAATAGTCTAGGTCCCATAAATATGGAGTGATTGGCCAATAAATATAATATTGGAACATGCATATGGAAATGGAATCTCTAAGCATGGAACCATCTTCACAATTACCAGCGTTTGGATTGAAAATCAAATGGATTAGATTAAATATTGACAGTGAACCTACAAAACGTATCGTGGTTAATCTGATTCATTAATTTTTAATACAATGATCATGATTGATGGAAATGTTTTCTGAATTTGTATTCCAAATTTAGAGATTCCTTTGTAGATCATTAATTTGACATGTAAAAAGGTTCTTTGATATACATCTCGACATATGTGCTAGTAAAGGTTAATGTAATGCGATTGTTGGTCCACCGGCACTCGGTGCTCAATAAAAATAAAAACTCAATTCATATCGAAGAATTTGATCACGCTATTATTGCAGCAAAAATGTGGTGCTATTGTCGACTGGTATACATGCCGATGTCATATCTATACGGGAAGAGATTCGTTGCGAAAATTACCCCGCTCATTTTAGAATTGAGACAGGAAATTTTCCTGGAACCTTATCATACTATTAAGTGGAAAAGTGTACGCCATTTATGTGCAAAGGTGAAATCACTTGTCAATATATATATATATACATAAGTGTGTGTGATTTTACTTGGTCATTTTTGTGATTGAATAATGATGTGAATATGCAGGAAGATCTATATGTTCCACACAGTTGGCTTCAAAATTTAATGTGGGATAGTTTATACGTGGCTTCTGAACCTCTTCTAACACGGTGGCCTATGAACAAATTGATAAGAGAGAGAGCAATTAAAGAAACCACGAATTTAATTCATTATGAAGATGAAAACAGTAGATATATAACCATTGGTTGTGTTGAAAAGGTATACATAATCATATTTACACATTTATAGTATTATTTAATGATAGGGGTAATGAATAACTGCCTCCTTGACTAATTGTCTAATTTCATTTACCATCTTCCTAAATTTTGAAATATTTCCCTGACTTCACTAACATTCAAAATATGTATCAGTTCTTTTTTAATGTATTAATATGACTATTCAAATATGTTATTTTAAAAAAAAATTTCCCTAATTAAAAGTTGACAATTAGCTTTTTAAAGAGCAAATAATCCATATAACAAATGTACGTCAATTTTCTCCCTAAATACCTATCACGTGTCAACTTCTTCTTGGAGCGAGAAAAATAAAAATATGACAACTTTGAAAAATCAAATCAATAAAAAACTAACGGTGGTGTGGAAGGGACAAACTAGTACATTATTTGATAATTGAAACTTAAAGAAATTCAAATTAACATCCGGCAAAAATTGTCAAGTTTGGGGGTATTTACGCCTTTAGCCACTTAAATTTGATATTGTTTTACTAATTGTCACTCTCAACTTTCTCTAATCAAATCAGCTCATGAACTTGGCAAAAGTGAATTAATATTCCTTTCGAACGTCACATGTTAGTTTCTGGTTAATTTGACTTTTTTGATAATGTCAATCTTCTTATTTGTCACTCTCCAACCAAAATTTAACGTGTGACGTTTACGGAATAAACTGGTGTACTTTTGACTGGGATTAGTTGGTCAAGTTCAAGGCGGCAGTCCAAAGGCAAAATACAAATTATGCTTATTAAATTATAATATTTACAAAAAAGAGTAAAAAATTTGACTTGTTAAACTTGAAGGCATTATGCATGCTATCTTGCTGGGTGGAAGATCCAGATGGCATTTGTTTTAAGAAACATCTTGCTAGGGTTCCAGATTACTTGTGGCTTGCAGAAGACGGACTCAAAGTTTCGGTGAGCTGGCATTTCATCATTATAGTACTTATTATTTAGTTATTCCTTTGAAATAAAAAGTAAATATATAGTTTGTTAATATGAATTAATGAAAATGAAAATTACAGGGATTTGGAAGTCAGGCATGGGATGCTAATTTTGGGTTCCAAGCATTGTTTCTTACTGATCTTGGGGATGAAATTATGCCTGCAATTGTTAAGGGATACGATTTCGTAAAGAAAACTCAGGTAATTTACTAATTAATTAATTAATCCACTCGATGCTCTAGTCAAGGTTGAATCCCTATCACTTATATAAAAAAAAAAAAGGTTAAATTAAATCCCTATCGCCTCATGTCAATTCTCTAGAGTTGTAAAACTAGACTAATTTGAATCATTATCTTCTTTTTCGAGTTTACAAAATTCTCAAGTTGGATGTTTATAAATAAGAATATAAGATCATTCTGTAGTTGTATATTTTTTATAAGAAAAGTAGTTGTATTTTGTATTGTCATTTTGACTTGGCTTACTTTGTTTTCTATTTTCCGTAACTTATTTCCAAAACCTGATTTCGTAATTAACAAGATTACGACCATAATAATATTATACGATAAAATATATTTTTATACGAAACAGATATTTTATTTTATTTGATACAGACTCACGACCAGAACATTTAAGGAAAAAAAATCTCTTTATAAGATTGTATAATAAGTTGACTTTTATTGTCTATATTCTCCGCTAAAAAATGCTGCATGTGAACCTAGGATTTTATAGAATTATTTTTTTTTTTGATAATTTTTTAGATGTTTTATAGAATTATATCTTACTACTGCTTATATCTTACCTAATATCTGTATTTGTTTGCGGACATTAATTTGTCATAATTAAATTTGTTTAATAGTAATGTAAAAAATTGAGTTGGTTGTGATATATGTTTGAACGTATGGATGAAGATAAAGGATAATCCAGCCGGAGATTTCGGAAGTATGTTTCGTCACATATCGAAAGGGGCATGGCCTTTCTCAGATCAAGATCATGGTTGGCAAGTTTCCGATTGCACTGCAGAAGGACTAAAAGTATATGACACATATATATATAATTGAGATGAGTGTGTGTGTGTGTGTATGACATATTTCATTAAACGAATTACTAACATATAGTTGTAAAATAAATTGGAACAGTGTCTTCTGTATGGGTCTCAGTTGCCTGCAGAGATCATCGGTGAGAAAGCAGATCCCCAACGCTTATACGATGCTGTCAATCTTATACTTTCCCTTCAGGTGACGTATTACATTATTTCACTCTCAAATAATTTGTCGCCAATCGAACTTGTAATAAATAATTTTAAAATTACAGAGCAAAAACGGCGGGTTGCCACCGTGGGAGCCGGTGAGAGGTGCACCCTGGTTAGAGGTAGGCCTTTATTTATCTATATTATGTGTATATATAATTAATATAGCATAAGAAAATATAGGTTGGAAAATCGTTATTGTTTCTAAGTTGAATTAATTTTTTATAAAAAAAATTATTGAAATTGATTATATTATTAGAGGTTGTAGAATCGTTATTGTTTTTTTATTTCCTGATTTTAGTAAATTATTTTGTTTCATTTATCTTGTCTCTACTAACGTATCAGTCAAAATGTGTTCCAATTTCAGTATTCATGAATTTATTCTTTTGTAAAAAACTTAATGAAATTGATTGTATTATTAGATGCTAAATCCAATGGAGTTCCTGGAGAATATCGTGGTTGAGCATGAGTAAGACATTGCAATTATATAATTAAGTAAACTTTCCAAGGAAATAGAACTAAAGAATAACACATAAAAAAATTTCAGGTACGTGGAATGCACATCATCAGCAATAGATGCAATGGTGATGTTCAAGAAGATGTGCCCTGGCCATAGGACTAAGGAAATTGACAAATTCGTTTCTAATGCTTCTCGTTATATCGAAGACATTCAAGAAGATGACGGTTCTTGGTACGGGAACTGGGGGATATGTTTTATATATGGGACATGGTTTGCGGTGGTTGGTCTGTCAGCTGTTGGCAAGACTTACGAAAATTGTGCAGCTCTGCGTAGAGGTGTTGATTTCTTGCTAAAAAACCAGAGCAAGGATGGCGGGTGGGGCGAGAGCTACCTCTCTTGCCCTAACAAGGTGTACACACCCCTCGACGGAGGCCTCCGATCCAATCTGGTCCATACGGCATGGGCCATGTTGGCTCTCATTCATTCTGGCCAGGTATTTAGTCATATCCAACTTACTAAGCTATATATGCTAATAGTCAATTTGCATAAGAATGTATCTCATTGATCTATTATGTACATAGGCAATGAGGGACCCCACACCTATCCATCGTGGCGCTAAGTTATTGATCAATTCTCAACTCGATGATGGTAGCTTCCCGCAACAGGTATATAAAAATATGTGTATTCATTCGAGCATATATGTACATACGTGAACGTACATGTACATACGTGTACGTACATGTACATGTATATGTAGATGTGTATATATGTATGTATATGTATATGTATATGTACATGTGTGTGTATGTATATATATATATATGTTAATGTAAATAGTATAATAAAAATTGTTATAATTAATGTAGGAAATATTGGGATCATTCAAGAACAACAACATGTTACACTATCCAATATACAAAGATTGTTTCCCGTTGTGGGCTTTAGCCGAATACCGCAAACGTGTACCATTGCCATCTTCCAACATCCCTTGATACTACAACATATATAAAAAGGGGGACTTTTTTGTTTGTCATATAATGTAATCAAAATATTCCAATTGTATACATGTAATATTCTGTCCCCATTTATATTGTCCATTTGTATAATACTGTATCTTTTCTTCAAATGTTTAATTTTATACCGTAATTATGTTATATCATTTTAAGTAACAAATTAAACAAGAAAATGTAAAAAAAAAAAAGTCAACGGCAAACCCTATATGTCTCCCGCAATTACCTCTTCCTCCCTCTAATTAAAAGGAAAACAAACTCTCTTTTGCTTCTTTTTCGTTTCATGTCCTGTCTGCAGAAAAATTGAACTTCAAGATCAATTTCACAATTTTCTTTAATTTTTTTGCTTTTAAATTTAATTTTCAAACTCATATGTTCATCCTCTATGATCCCCAAATTGTTTATTCTCAATTACTCCTTTTAGAGGCTGAAAATCCTCTAGATCCATCATAGTTAATAACTAATTTGTGACGAAATTAAGGTTGTCGACTAATCTGGAATTCACCCAATGCTAATGGGCGCGCACGCGGCGCGCAAAATAAATCTTCCTCTAACAGCAAAATTACTATTCGTCGCTATTGTTATGTCGCTAATGGGGGTGTCATTTGGTGCGGTAGAGACGGATTCGCTTCTAAAATTCAAAGATGGGCTACACAACCCGATATTCCTTGGCAACTGGGATCCAGCAATAAAACCATGTATTTCGAATCGGACTTATTGGTTCGGTGTTCTTTGTTGGAATGGAACGATTTGGGGCATTAAACTCGAACACATGGACCTCAAAGGAAAAATCGATATTGAATCTCTTGTTGCTTTGCCTAATTTCAGGACACTAAGTCTTATGGACAACAAATTTGATGGGCCATTGCCGGAAGTTAGAAAATTGGGGAAGTTGAAAGCTTTGTATCTTTCCAACAATTTTTTCTCAGGCGAGATTGCTGACGATGCTTTTGAAGGCATGGGGTCTTTGAAGAGGGTTTTTATGGCAAACAATTTGTTTACAGGGAAAATACCTCATTCCCTTACAACTTTGCATAAGCTTATGGAGTTGAGGCTTGAAGGGAATCAATTTGTGGGCCAAATTCCGGACTTTAGCGACCATGACTTGAAAGCTGCTAATTTTGCCAGAAATGAACTAGAGGGTCCGATTCCTGACAGCCTCGCCAAGATGAGTCCCGACTCCTTTTCAGGTATCATGCGAGAATAATTTAATTTAAAAATTTGTGTAATTGTGTTAACGTTATAATTTTTTAATTGATTAGGCAACAATGGGCTATGTGGACCGCCTTTAGAGGAATGCACGACGATCCAATTGGAAAAGGCCGGGGTAAAGAGAAACAACAAAACAATGGTCATAGTAATTGTGGTGTTGGCAATAGCGGGGTTGATAGCAATGGTGATTGTTGTATTACTATTATGTAAGAAAACGCAACGACAGACGTTGTTAAGGGCTCACTCGTCGCAAATAGATTCAAATAAGATAATGCAAAGACCTGGGAATCAAAGAGAAGAAACCCAAAGAGGTGGGAAGACTAGTGTAGAGCCAATGAGGAAGACTGACCTAACGTTTATGAGGGACGATATTGAACGATTTGACTTAAACGATTTGCTTAGAGCATCAGCTGAAGTGCTAGGAAGCGGGACATTTGGATCATCATATAAAGCATCGGTCAATAGAGGAAAAGCCACGGTCATAAAGAGGTATAGACATATGAACAATGTTGGAAGGGAAGAATTTCATGAGCATATGGTAAGGTTGGGAGGATTAAATCATCCCAACTTGTCAAGACTCATCGCCTATTACTATCGTAAGGAAGAGAAGCTTTTGGTCTATGAGTTTGTCGCTAATGGGAGCTTGGCCCGTCACTTGCATGGTAAGTGATCATAGTTCTATATAAAGGCTCTCAAACTTGTTCTTTTCATCTTTTTTCATTCAATATAATGCATACTTGTAAATTTATAGTAAAATAAGTTTTAGTTTAGTTCAGTACTTTTAAGTTGAAAATAACACACCATTGCTCAGAGTTAATGATAAATTTTGTTTTGTTTTTATCGCATACATGGGTTTCAGGAAATCGGAAACCAGGGTTAAATTGGAACACTCGATTGAGAATAATCAAAGGCATTGTAAGAGGGATGAACTACTTGTACAAAGAGCTTCCAATGGTAGTGCCACATGGACATCTAAAATCCTCCAATGTACTTTTAGGCCCATCGATGCAAGCTTTGTTAACAGATTATGCTCTTCGACCCGTAATAAATCCACAACAGGCTCACACAACGATGATCGCTTACAAGTCGCCCGATTACTCTCAACATAGCCGTACTTCAAACAAGACCGATGTATGGAGTCTCGGAATTCTTATACTTGAAATTCTTACAGGGAGATTCCCGGAGAATTATCTCTTGCCAACTTATGATAGGGGCAACAATTTAGCCACGTGGATTAATGAAATGGTCAAGAAGAAGAAAACAAGTGAAGTATTTGACAAAGACATGACAGGAGCTAAAGACAACAAAGCCGACACGATAACTATGTTGAAGATTGGCTTGAGTTGTTGCGAAGAGGATGCTGAGGTTCGATACGACATCAACCAAGTCCTGGATGAGGTTGAGAAATTAAAAGAAACCAATACTGCCCAAACTTATAACATTAGAAGGAATGATGATGATGCTTCTCGATGATATCTGTACAAATTGTACACACTAATTTAACGTATTCATTCATATGAATTTTTTCAATGATGCTAAGCTCTGATTTATGTCAACTGTATTAGTAAAGTTTAATAGATCCTACATTGTAATTTTTTTGAGTTGTGTATAGTTATATCATGAATGAAATGAATTCAACCAATAACAAACTTATTGATATCTTGTTTTTTGTCCGTAAAAGGTGTTTGGTCCAAATTGTTACAATGCGTACATGCACCAAATGAATAAATCATATTTGAATTTCAATAAGTCATATATAAAAAAACTAAGTATAATTCAATTAATTATATTTTTTTTATGTATATGAATTTTTGAAGATATCAAGTTTTGAAACTAGGTCCCCACAAATACTTTAAGAGGTGTACCAAGTGAGCTATTCAAAGTTGGTATTCAATTAAGTATTGACATGATGTTAATATGTAATGAAATTATTATTTGAGTTGTTTGTCTGACCACTTTTTCATATATTTTATACTTGTTAATATAGTTTATTATACATTTTCACTACTTATTTGTTTGAATTAATGAAATTATAAATTTAATGTATATTCGTTATGATCATTTTTAAAATTAAATTCTAGTTTATTATTGAACTATAATATTAATTTAGTGAAGCACAATTGATTCATCTCTCAAAGTGAATGTGAGGTGTAATGAATTCAATACCTAAACTCTTCAAAATCCTTATTTATAAAAAAAATACTGATTTAAAATCAAGAGTTTAGATAAATTCTACTTTTTTGGGAAGTTATAATAATGTGTTAAAAATCAAAAATAATTTCAGCTCAAATTTTGGATCCTAACTATTTTAACCCAATTAAGAAACCTCTTGACAATTGATGTGTTTCTTTAAAATCATTCACCTGCTATACGCTCCACGCTCCCACTCTCATTCTAACTGTTTTGAAACTCACGATCACTCACAATTTCCTTCAAATTTGCAACTTCACTCATTTCAAATCCAACTATTTGAAGCGGTTTTCTGCAACGATTCAAGTAAACGAATCAGATTCTCTAACTTCAAGCGATTTTCTACAAAGATTCAAGTATTAAAAAAATGAATTTGATTCTCTAACTCATTCTTTAATTTCTCTCTCAGTGATTAAGGTAAGGATTTTCAATTTTCATAACTTAGATCTACTTCAATAATCGATTATAGCTTTGCTACAGTTGATTTTGTTGCAAAATATAGAAAAATGGCACCAAAGAAAGGAGCTAAGATGGCCATTGTTGTAAAAGGAGGAAAGAATGGAAAAGTGCAAAAAGCATGTTCAGAGTCGCAAACAAGTCAAGATGAAAAAACGGTTGGTCCTTAGACGGCTTGTAAACAATTGCAGAGGGAGGGTGAATGCAAATCTTGATTACTTTTTAAGATTTACGAAATTCTGTTTCGCCAAGTTAAGTTTTTATATGCGTGCTGAGTATGCGTACTGAGTTGCGATATAAAAACTGTATAAACTGCTCAGCTTCGCTGGCACAGTTTATCTACAATCTGCTGTTGAGTACTCAACTTAGTACGGATTGGTTTTTCAAGCAAAACAAATAACAGATGAGAGATGATGAATGAGCGGATCAAAAGTAAAAGCTAAAAGCACAAGTTTAGAACTTCAACACTTGAATTTTACATTTATATGCATTATTTACTTTAATTGTTTTAATATTTAGTAAGATTTATTGTAGCCAAGTGTAAAAATTTAATAGGATAAATTATAAAAATCCAAAATAATTATTAATTTAATATATAAATATATAATAAATAAATTACTACTTCAGGTTTTGGGAGGCTCAAGCTCCGACTAGGCTTTGTAAAAAGTGAGTGTCCAACTGCCCAACCCATGGAAGTAGACACTACGAGAAAGCCGACCTGTGAACATGTCTACTTATTACGAGTAATTTTTTATTTATTATAATATTTTCACCAATTATATATTTCAAAATAATTATTTTACAATTGTCTAGAAATAATTTTAGTATTACACTACTTTAGCAAAAAAAATCATATACTGCGAATATAAGGATTCCAAAGACAAATAAATAACATATATTCTCTTATTTTTTAATGGGATACAGAAATTCTTATATAGAAATTCTTTTATCTCGTTAAGAAATGCATTTCCAACTCGATAAGCTCCGTTGAATACCTCAATATCAAAGTTACATGAATGGTATTTGTGATATTTAACTCATTAATATCCAGCTTGGATTAGTGGAGGATGGTGCAAAAATTCACTATTAAGTTATTGTGTAAACTTAAAATAAGCATTCAATTACAAAACAAGGTCTGAGTTTTTTTTTTCAAAATGGCATGTGATTTCAAAAAATTGGTAAAAAAGAGATAATGTTTTTTGTTCAGTATAGTGATATTTTGATCAATTTAACATTTTCATAGTTTAACCTTATTATTTAAAATTTATACGTTAAGATTTGGGAGAATTTCGGAGATTTTTTCATTTTTCATAATTTTCAAAGTTTATCATCATATTTTAATTAAAAAATATTTTCCCTATCAAAAAAATTTTCAAAATTTATCATTGATATGTATTACATTTCATGAACCAATCTACGAAATTTCAATTGAAAATAGATTATATTCATGACTTAAATTAATATTGAAATTCTTTCATTTGCAAATTTTTTAAAATCACAAATCCCCTTTTGCAAAAAAAACTCTCAAACCCCGTTTAGAAAATGAGTTAAACCTTAAGATATTTTTTTGAAATTTTCCCTAATTGTTTAACATTGAATGAGTTTAACAAGATGCAAGTAGTGTCTATACAATTTTATCCCGATGACGAATACTGCATACATACAATTTATATAATAAATATAGCTCAAGGTAATAGAGCTATCCCAATTGTAACAAAATAGTTATTTTTATGCCTGTATAAATGATGGTTAGAACCCAATTGATACGAGGACTCACACCTTACAATATTTAAGGATGTCCCTGTGTTAGTAAGAGGGAAGAAATGAAGAATGATAGAATGTTTTTATTCCCAATATATGCATGTAATTACTGTGGCCTATATTGTTTTGGTCTTGGCATCTGTGTTTGGTGAAAGTCCATATTTTTTCAACCCATTTGTTTGCCTAAGCCCGGTTCATGCTAAATCCTAAGTATGAAATCCATCTCTTTGAAAGCTATGTCACTTTTCTTCTTCTCTTCTCCTCCGTTCTTCTCTAACTTCAAAATGCTCTTTCATTTTCCGTTAACTTGCAACTTGTTGCAACTTCGTTTAAAGGTGCATGAGATGGCACGTGAAGGTAAGGTGGTTATTCTGTTAGAGCTCTCCTATTTAAAGAGAAGATTATGGGGTTTTGAGAATGTATGGTGGTTATTTGTCTTTCAGCGATTGCTTCTGTATTCTTTGAGTTGTTTGGCTCTTTAGATCTCTAGTTTTTCTGTTTGCATGCAAGATTTAGTTGGTTTGTATGCGTTTATATATCTTAGAGATTCTGATAGTATTTCCGGCCACCAAAACTCTGTAACTTTGCTACGATTTGCCTTTGATAGTGAAAACAACCACCTCGCACCTTGGACTACTCCTTTAAAAGAGTGGTCTTACTTTTATAAGTCCACCCGGGGGAACCAAGTAAAAATATCTTGTGTTCTTTACTTTTATGCTTTTATTTTTCTGTGTCATTGTGATTATCGTTTTTTAATTGCTCTGTTTATATGAATTAATCTCAACAAATTGGTATCAAAGCATTTTGCCTTGCATTTTCTTAGTTATTCTGTGACTAAAAGCTTTAGAAGTAGTCTTGCCTATTATCAATATCTTAAAGCATGATTTAGTGATAATCTTTAAGGTTTTAGGTCTTGATCAATAGCATAAAGCATGTTTTCTTGACTGCGCTACGTATATGCTAGTTTTTTCCTCTTAAAAGAAAGATTTCCTATTACTTTTTGAAATTTCCTAATAATCTTGCTATTTCTCTTTCCGGTGAACTATCTAAATTCTTTGATAACGCGTTTGGATCACTGGTGCTTGGATGCTATCATTCTGAGGTGCGATTTAACACTTGTCAAGCTTATGCTTACAACAAGTATGTTAAACTTTAACTCTATTGTAACACTGTTAAAAGAAGATCATCCTGTAAGTAAAGTCTTAAACCTCTCTCCTTTTATTTCTTTTCTCCTGTTTCTTTTTTCATTTTCTTTCTCTGGTCTTATCTAGCATGCCACACACACACATAAATATATCAAATTGAAATCTGTTGAAATTGTTGTGATTTTTCCTGTTGCTATTGCTTTGTGATGATTTCTTGATATAGATGATATATGCAAAGCTGAGATTTTACCTGAAATTGAGTACTCTGTTGAATCTTGATTATCTCTGCTTTCAGATCTTAAGGTCTCGATCTTTTATCTCTATTCTCTTAGGACTACAATTAGTTTTGCTTATATCTATTATCATGTTTGTGTCTAGAGTAACCTTAGAAAAATTTGACGGTAAAGGAGACTTCACCTTATGGAAAAGTAAGATGAAAGCAGTCTTGGTTCAACAGAAGTTTCATCGAGCCTTGCAAGGCATTGATGCACTGCCTGCTGAACTCTCTCTTGTTGATAAACAAGATATGATGGATATGGCATACTCCACCATTCTTTTAAATTTGTCTAACTCTTTTTTAAGAAGAGTTGGAGAAGAAGATGATGCACCTAAACTTTGGTTGAAACTTGAATTCCTCTTTATGATTAAAGATATCTCTAGGATCTCCTATTTGAAAGAAAAATTGTTCAATCCTGCTAAAGGCATTGATGAAAACTTAGATGATTTTCAAAAACTTATTATTGAATTAGAAGAAGCTGATGAAAAGTTTTCAAATGAAAATCAGACAGTTCTCCTCTTAAATTCTATAACAGATAGTTATAAAGAAGTTAGGAATGCTTTAAAATATGGTAGGGAACATTTAGAGGTTGAAGATATTGTCAATGCCTTAAGATTGAGAGAACTAGATATAAAGGGTGAACCAAAGAATAAAAATCAATCTTCTGATGCCTTTGTTGTTGAAGGTAAAAAGTGGAATAAAAGGTCTAAATCTAAGAAGTCTAGTGGTAATGAAACAGAATAAAAGTCAAATGGTGATAATAATAGTCAAAATAAAGCAAAGTATAAGGACTTGACCTGTTATCATTGTCATGAGAAAGGACATACTAGGACATTCTGTAGGATTAAACTTGGTCAAAATGAATCTAAACAACCCAATGGAGCAGTTAATAATACTACTGAGGTAGGGGATATTGAGGCCCTTGTTGTAGGGCAGACCAGTGATCAAGAATCATGGATTCTTGACTCTGGGTGCACTTTCCATATGTCACCTATAAAATGTTGGTTTTCAAATTATAAACCTATGAATGGAGGAAAGGTTTTAATGGGAAATAATACAACATGTGAAATGTTAGGAATAGGTGATGTTGTTCTAAATATGTTTAATGGAAAGCAAGTTCTTTTGAAAGATGTCGAGCATATCCCAGGACTTAAAATAAATTTAATATCCCTTAGCTACCTAGATAGTAAAGGTCTAATATATAAAGCTCAAGGTGGAGCTGTCCAAATTACTAAAGGTGATAGGGCTCTCTTAATTGGAAAACTTGTAAATGGCTTATACTATCTAGAAGGATCTAATCTAAGCAATCCTGTGTGTGCTATTTGTAATGCTGACAAATCAAAATTGTGGCACAGAAGACTTGGACACATTGGAGTCAAAGGTCTCAATGTTCTTCAAAAGGATGGAACATTAAGTTTGCCCAAAAACACTAAAATTCAAAATTGTGAAACTTGAATTATGGGAAAATCCCATAGAGTAAGCTTTAATAAATCAAGCAATACATCCACTTGCTGTCTTATATATGTTCATAGTGACCTATGGGGCTCTAGTTATGTTCCTCAGTCTCTAAATGGATCCCAGTACTTTGTATCCTTCATTGATGACTTTTCTAGAAAAGTTTGGGTCTATTTCCTAAAGAATAAGAATGATGTTTCTAATAAATTTGTTGAATGGAAATTGTCTGTTGAAAATCAAAAGGGTCTTAAGGTTAAAATCCTTAGAACAGACATTGGCCTGGAATTTATAAATGTTGTTTTTAACTCTTACTGTGTTGAACATGGAATAACAAGGCATAGAACCTGCTCTTATACACCACAACAGAATGGTGTGGCAGAGAGGTACAATAGAACCATCTTAAATAAAGTGAGATGTATGATGTTTGAGTCTGATCTTAATAAAATTTTTTGGGCTGAAGCAATTCATACTACTTGTTTATTTGATTAATAGGTCTCCTGCCTTTGCTATTGGTTTTAAGTGTCCAATTGAACTTTGGTATAATAGGCCTGTAAAGTTTGACTATCTGAGAGTCTTTGGTTGTATAACCTATGTTCACAGTAAAGAATCAATATTAGACCTAAGGGTTAAAAAATGTGTTTTTATAGGTTATCCTACAGGCATTAAAGGATATAAGTGTTGGTGTTTAATTGATAATAAAGTTATCATCAGTAGAGATGTTGTTTTTAAAGAAAATGAGTTCACTAAATCTACTGAGAAGTCTAAAACTAGTGCTGAAGATCTCTGGTTTGAGGTGGAGCTTGAAAAGCTTGAAAATATCAAGTTTAATGAACCTGATAACCCTCCAGTTATAAATAATAATGCCCCTGAGAACCAAAATGATGAGTTAAATGATCAAACTGATAATAAACAAGAAAATCTTAATGATTACCAACTTATAAGAGATAGGGTTAGAAGAGAAGTCAGACCTTCTAGATTTTTAGTTACTACTTTATATGATTGCAATTATACTGAAGTTCTTGGTTATGCTTTGAATATTGCTGAAAATATAGAATCTGTTGATCCTGGAACCTTTGTTGAGACTAAGGAATCCAAAAATTTGGTCAAATGGCATGATGCCATGATTGATGAAATGGATTCCTTAGATAAGAATAATACTTGGACTCTTGTTCCTAAGCCTAAAAATGTTAGAGTCATTGGTTGTAAGTGGATTTTCAAAAGAAAATCTGAAGTACCCGGCTTTGAAAGGGAAAGGTTCAAAACCAGAGTTGTGGCCAAAGGGTATAGTCAAATTGATGGCATTGATTTTCATGATATTTTTTCCCCTGTTGTAAAGCATGTGTTTATAAGGGTCATTTTATCTCTAACTGCTTTATGTGATCTTGAACTTGAACAAATGGATGTAAAAACTGTCTTTCTTCATGGTAATTTCAATGAAGAAATCTATATGAGTCAACCTGATGGATTTGTTGTTAAAGGAAAAGAGTCACATGTATGCTTGTTAAAAAATCTCTTTATGGCTTGAAATAATCTCCTAGGCAATGGTACCTTAGATTTGATGAGTTTATGCTTAAGCTTAATTTCTGCAAAAGTAAATATGATTCATGTGTTTATTTTCTAAAGTTGAAGGATGAATCTTATATTTATCTCCTGCTTTATGTAGATGTCATGCTCATTGCTTGTAAACATAAGTCTGAAATTGAAAAGTTAAAGATTAAACTCAACTCTGAATTTGAAATGAAAGACCTAGGTCAAGCCAAAAGAATTTTAGGTATTAACATTGTTAGAGATAGAAGTAAAGAAATTTTATACTTGACTCAAAGTGATTATGTTGAAAAGATTCTAAATGTTTTTTGTCTAAATGATCTAAAACATGTTTCCACTCCTTTGGGTGCTCATTTCAAACTTAAGGCTGGTAGTAAACCTCTTTCTAAAGATGAGTTTGATTTTATGGTAAAAATACCTTATCAAAATTTTGTTGGATCTTTTATGTATGCTATGGTTTGTACTAGGCCTGATTTAGCTTATGGTGTGAGTATTGTTAGTAGATACATGAGTTTACCAAATAAAAGTCATTGGCTTACAGTTAAGTGGCTTGCTAGATACTTAAAGGGCTCATTGTTTACTTGTTTATTGTATAAAAATTCCTTTGGCTCTGTTCCTGTTGTTGTTGGATATTGTGACTCTGATTTTGCTCGTGATTTAGATAAAAGAAGTTCTGTCACTGGGTACTGTTTTACTTTAAGGAACAATCTTGTTAGTTGGAAATCTAGTTTACAACATATAGTTGCCCATTCCACTACTGAGGCAGAATATATTGCCTTGAGGTTTTGTTTCTGAATTAGGCTTTGATCAATCTTCTGTCAAAATAAATTGTGATTCACAATCTGCCATTCATTTGTGTAAAAATGCAATGTTACATGAGATAACTAAGCACATAGATATCAAACTGCATTTTGTTAGAGATGCTGTTAATAATGGTTCCGTTTGTGTTTCTAAGATTCATACTGATGTGAATCATGCTGATATTTTGACTAAGACTGTTTTTGTTGCCAAATTTCAGGAAGCCTTGTTAAAACTACAAGTTGTGCAGTACTTGGCATAGGCTGAGTTTTCTATACCTTGTATAGTTTTAAGTTATACCCTGTGCAGGGTTTGGATGGTTTTCACAAGTTTGAAAGCAAAGGATGCAGCCCAAGGTGGAGATTTGTGGCCTATATTATTTTGGTCTTGGCATCTGTGTTTGGTGAAAGCCCATATTTTTTCAGCCCATTTGTTTGCCTAATCCCGGTTCATGCTAAACCCTAAGTATAAAAGCCATATCTTTGAAAGCTCTGTCACATTTCTTCTTCTCTTCTCCTCCGTTCTTCTCTGACTTCAAAATGCTTTTTCATTTTCCGTTAACCTGCAACTTGTTGCAACTCCGTTTAAAGGCGCATGAGATGGCAAGTGAAGGCAAGGCGGTTATTCTATTAGAGCTCTCCTATTTAAAGAGAAGATTGTGGGGTTTTGAGAATGTATGGGGGTTATTTTGCTTTCTGCGATTGCTTCTGTATTCTTTGAGTTGTTTGGCTTTCTAGATCTCTAGTTTTTCTGCTTGCATCCAAGATTTAGTTGGTTTGTATACGTTTATATGTCTTAGAGATTCTGATAGTATTTCCAGCCACCAGAACTTCGTAACTTTGCGGCGATTTACCTTTGATAGTGAAAACAACCACCTCGCACCTTGGATTACTCCTTTAAAAGAGTGGCCTGACTTCTATAAGTCCACTAGGGGGGAACCAAGTAAAAATATCTTGTGTTCTTTACTTTTATGCTTTTATTTTTCTGTGTCATTGTGATTATCGTTCTTGGATTGCTCGAATTATATGAATTAATCTCAACAATTACCCTTATACTAATGGTTATAATTGGAGATTGTTTTTACACTTCCAAAAGTTGTCGTCTCAGATTTTTTGAGACTACAAATTTTTATGTGTTATATGGTTAGTGCAAAATAATGAAATATGGAGTAATAGAATAGGTGTTTCTTGATGAATTAAATTATGTCTATTCTATTCCTTTTCCACGTTAGACTGTGTTTGCTTTTATGTGTAGAATGATAAAACCATGAAACTAAAAATTGACAATCAATCAATGATATCTTAGAGCCCAAATAAATTAGTTGACCATATTCATTCCTTGTATTTTTAGATTATATTTTTGCATACTCTGAGGGACTTTCGGAATATAATTTTCCATCACTGCAATAACTATTATTATTATCTAAATATGAGGTTTTCATTCCCAAAATCTAAAAAAGAGGGAAAAAAACTAATCTACTTTTTCCCTCAAAAGATATCCCAGTAATCTGGGATCCATTTTTTTTCTTTTTTTGTTAATATATGATATTGGGTCCCTTTCTTTCTTGTAATTTCGAAGAACAATGCAAATTTTTCTGTAAAAGAAATTAAATTGTTCTAAAAAGGAAAATATGTGGGCGTCAATGCCAAAGGCGAGCAGCGGCACTAAGAAGATAAATAGTGGATTAGTTGGAGTAGCCATTGACAAAGACAAAGGAAGCCAAAATGCTTTAAAATGGGCGCTTGATAATCTCATGTCCAGAGGCCAAACTGTTGTCCTAATCCATGTTGTTCATAAATCCACTTACGGTTCGATTCCATTTATGTCCTAAAATTCATTCGTTTTCGAATTCCATGTCATTAAAAATCCTCCCAAATGTGCAGGAGTCCACGCAACAGCGGCCGACTTAACTGCTAAGCAACAACTCACCAAAGAACTTTTCCTTTCGTTTCATTGCTATTGTACCCGTAAAGATGTAAGTACTTTGTTATCATATCATATCATATCATATCATATCATATTATATCATATCGATGTTGATCGTGATGAGTCATATTTGTCACGAAATTAGGTACATTGCCTCGATATTGTGTTGGAGGACCAAGATATCACCAAAGGAATTACGCAATATGCTTCCTATGCGGCGATCGAGACTTTGGTGATGGGTGCTTCTCGTCACGGATTTATGAGGTTCGTTTTCTTTTTTTTCGGTTTTTTTTCTATACATGAATGGGTTCTTTGATTTTAACCTAATCAGTGTGTAACTAAATAAAACAGAAAGTTCAAGCCTGACATACCTAGCACTGTCTCGAAGGCTGCGCCCGATTTCTGCAACGTATATGTCATCAACAAGGGGAGGGTATCGTCAATTCGCCAAGCTTCTCGCTCCGTCCCTTATCCTTCTCCATTGCTGGACCAAATACAGGAAAAACCGAAGATGTCGACCGATAGCATTTCTCACGATATTCGATCCATGCATATGCATAGTATGCTCAGAGGTGCGCCACGTTTTGCTGCTTCTTTTTTCCGTTCATGTAAAAGAAAGATAGAAAGAAACAAGCGCACTTCTAATGTGTTTTTCCTCGAACAGATAGACCATCTGTTGATCGGCCATCCGTTGATCGACCTTCTGTCGATAGGCAATCTATACGATCTCGCATGTCAATAGATGAACCCTTCAGGTAGTTAATCTATTGACTTGTAATCTTCCTTGTTTATGAAAGTAGGACTAATATATCAATAACCCCTTAAATTTGGCTCAATTCGCTTATTGCCTCTGACCTTTGAAAAGGTCTCCGTAACCCTTCAACTTGCAAAAGGGCACCGGTTTGCCCTGATAGCCACGCGTCACCTTTTGTTTGGAGAAAAAAACTGACATCTTTAAAAAGTCAAACCATTCAGAAATTGACATATGACATTTAGGGGTAAAATGGTACACTTTTTCTAAAGGTGAAGGGGGATTATTTCAAAGTTGAGGAGGCAATATACACAATGAGCCGGGTCCAGGGAGTTGTAAAAAAGTACACGTAAGTTTTTGACGAAAATGAATCGGAAAACAAACAGATCCCCGTTCGAAAGAGCCGGGCGAGGTTGCAATGTGAAGTCATACACCGACATGATGATGGACACGGAAACCGATATTTCATTCGTGAGCTCGAATCGGACAAGCACAGACAGAGCGTCATCCGTCACCATAGATCTCCTGGACCCGTACTTGCCACCTCGCCTTTCCACTGGCTCCGAATCGAGCCTTGCATCGTTACGCATTGGAGCCAATAAGTTCAATGACCTCGGCTCTACGCATGACCAGTTCTCACCCTACTCCCAAGATAGCGACCGCACTTCGTTTTCCAGTTCATCTGTAGTATGCATGGTAAATAAACCCTAATCTTGCTTTTATCTCGGTTTACAATCATCTCTTATTAATAAACAAATCTTCCGTCCCCCAGGATGACGTGGAATCCGAGATGAAAAGGCTAAGATTAGAGCTCAAGCAAACAATGGACTTGTACAGTAACGCTTGCAAAGAAGCTCTTACAGCAAAACAAAAGGTATGTATCTAATCGTTGATATAATAAAAGTCACGTAGCGGTTTTTAACATGGAACGCTTTCATAGGCAATAGAAATGAACCGCATAAAAGAAGAAGAAGAACGAAGAATGGAGGAAGCCAAAAGCTCGGAGGAAGCCGCATTGTCCGCCATGGAGAAAGAAAAGGCGAGGTGCATGGCGGCCATGGAAGCCGCCGAAGCAGCGAAAAAAGTGGCCGAAATCGAAGCTAAGAAGAGACTCAGTATCGAACTCAAAGCCCTGAAAGAACACGAGGAAATGAAGAAAACCATGGATGCCCTAGCCCAACAAGACATCCGATATAGAAGATACAGCATCGACGAAATCGAAGAGGCGACCCATTATTTCAAGGAATCGTTCAAAATAGGCGAAGGAGGCTACGGGCCGGTGTACAGGTGTACGCTTGACCATCTTGACGTGGCGGTCAAGGTCTTGCGACCCGACGCTGCCCAGGGCAGGTCGCAGTTTCAGAGAGAAGTTGAAGTGCTTAGCTTAATAAGGCACCCCAATATGGTACTCCTTCTAGGAGCCTGCCCGGAATACGGGATTTTAGTGTACGAATATTTGGCGAAAGGAAGCTTGGACGACCGCCTCTTTCGAAGAGGCAACACCCCGACTTTACCGTGGCAAATTAGGTTCCGAATCGCCGCCCAAATCGCCACGGGCCTATTATTTCTCCATCAGACCAAGCCCGAGCCGCTGGTGCACCGTGACTTGAAGCCGGGGAACATATTGTTGGACCACAACTACAACTGCAAGATCGGGGACGTCGGGTTGGCGAGGCTCGTCCCAGTGGTGGCCGAAAACGTGACGCAGTGCCACATGACATCGACAGCTGGCACGTTCTGCTACATCGATCCCGAGTATCAGCAAACCGGTATGTTGGGGGTGAAGTCGGACTTGTACTCGCTCGGAGTCATGCTTTTGCAAGTGATAACGGCGAAGCCGCCGATGGGTTTGACTCACATCGTTGAGCAAGCAATCGAGAACGGGGGGTTTGACCAGGTGCTTGACCAGACGGTGAGTGACTGGCCGATCGAGGAGACTTTGAGCTTCGCGAACGTGGCGCTGAAATGTGCCGAGCTTCGACGAAAGGACCGGCCAGATCTTGGGAAGGTCGTGCTGCCGGAGCTTGATAGATTGAGGAAATTCGGAGAAGAGAATATGAACCAGAAGTTTATGTTGGCTGGTGCGGGTCGGTCTCCCCGAGTTAGCTATATTTATAGAACTCAGGTTTGATCACTTAATAATTTATTTTATGATATATAAGACAAACTAATTATTTTTACTTGTTTGATGAATTTACTTACTTACTAATTACTTGCAGGAGGAGATCAATGCTCCTTCGAGTGGAAATTCTGATGTAAGTAGTGGCAGCGGTTCGAGCTAATCTGCGGAGAGAGGGGAAAACTAAATCCAGTAAAAATTTTAATGATGTAATTTGTATATATTATAATGTTGAGAAATGGAGGAAAATTGTACATGTTCTTGTTAGTGTGTTACCATGCAATGAATAGAGAAACCTTTTTCTTTTTGGTAAACCATCCAAGTCTATGTTTGATACCCATTACTTATAAGTTGCAGATTATAGTAAATATGAAGAGAAGAAAAAACAATTGAAAAACCTTGATTGCAAATTCTGAATTAATTTTTTACGTATGTGGAATATGCAGCAGAAGAATCTATTCTTCTCAAACATTACTGATCGATGTGGAAATTATATACAGCATCAAAGATGAGATTCTCTTGTAATTTGCTGTCACCGAACGGAATCTCATCTTTGTATACATATAATAATGCTTCGCAGAAGTTGAAGGATAATTTAAACACGTACGCCAAACATGAAGTTAAGAAAAATGGAAGATTAAAGAACGAAGAAACTTACAGTAAATAAAATCATAAATACATACTCCTTAATGATCAATCTTCTTCTAACAAAGCGCACTGTTTGACCAGAAACGAACAAGAACAGAACTTATCCTCCTTGGGTCTGACTGTATAGGACTTCTGTTTTTGTTTAATTAATAACATTTAAAATGACTTTGTATAGCCGTCTTAGCTCAGCTGGTAGAGCGCATGGTTTTTAACCATGTGGTCGTGGGTTCGATTCCCACAGACGGCGCTTTTTCCAAATACTGGACATGATTTCATAGCAGGTTTTCTTTTGCACATGTTCAACAATGAACACCAAATCCCTCTCAATTCCCCTTCAACACTGTAAATTGAGCTTTTTGTTGTGCAATCCCAACTTCGTTAATTTTTTGGAAATGGTCATGCACATAAGGTATTTGATACGATGTTTGTGAATAATAAACTACACGAATTATACCACAATTTTGAAGTTGTTTTGTTGAGATCATGCACATAAGGTGTTTGTTGAAATGTATATGAATAATAAATTGAAACAAAGGTCTGTCATGGATTTTTTTTTTTTTATGAGATACGAGTATTATGGTGATTATAAATGATGAGTAAACTAAATAAATACATTATATCACTCTTAAACTAGGTTTGAGACCTGAAATAAGAGCTCATATACCAGGTGACATTAAAAAGCACAAATATGAAAACATTTTTAGTGCAAAAACAAAAAGAAAATTTACATAAAAGCATAAATATGATTTTTTGGTATGCAAAAGCAAAATAAAATTAGTTTTTCTATATATTTGATTGTATTTCCCTTTTTATTATCATGATTTTGGAAATTTTTACGCTATCCTAACTGCATGTCTGTACTAAACAAGTTTTCAAATCCATAATGACAGTGAGTGACACACATCTACAACTTGCATTTAACACCTATTCCTTAATGTTTACTTAATTCTAATTATATCACCACAACTGCATTCAATTAATGATATTCACCCCTACAAGTAAACTCCTCCTTAATTAGCAACGATTTCCACTCTTTATAACATGCAAGTTAGTCTCGAGTTCCGATTTCAGTTTGAAGTTCACAGCTGCTAAAAATCAAATTCTTCAACATGATGATAGCAGAAGTCGTTTTGCTCGTTGCATTGTTGAGTTTCAACAATGTCGGAAGTCAGAAGCTAATCAACAATGTGGAAGGAAAACAATGGGCCGTTCTGGTTGCTGGATCGAACGGTTTCGAAAATTACAGGCATCAGGTCATAAATCGCTCTGTCTATTCTAGTCCATTTATTCATATCAAATTGCTAACCCAATAAGCAATTTCATAGGCCGATGTATGCCACGCATATCAAATCCTACGAAAAGGCGGACTAAGAGACGAAAACATCGTTGTTTTCATGTATGACGACATCGCCTTCAACGAATATAATCCCCGGCCTGGCGTTATTATCAACAAACCATATGGCGAAGATGTTTACGATAAAGTTCTCAAGGTTTTTTTAACAAAAACATCATATGAGTTTATCAATAAGTAATATATTTTACTCGGAATGAAACTCGATCAATACTTTTTATTGCAGGATTACACGGGAAACAACTGCACAGCTAAAAACTTTCTAGCAGTAATTCTCGGAAATAAAACCGCTCTCTCTGGAGGTAGCGGGAAAGTGGTGGAGAGCGGTCCTCTCGACCAAATATTCATTTACTACAGTGACCATGGCAGCCCGGGTCTCGTCAGTACGTTTTCTATGTACTTCTTGAGATGTATATATTCCAGTCCTGTTTATTACGCCACATTCTAGGCTGTTTATGTGTTTGTTTGCGAGCAGGTATGCCATCGGGTGACCCTCTTTTTGCCAACGACTTAGTCGATGTGTTAAAACAAAAGCATGCTTCTAGAACATACAAGAGCATGGTAACTACGCTCGATCAAAATGACTCCAAATTTTTATCATGTAATATATGAGTTTTTAAAAATTTCTGAATATAAAAATTTTAAATGATTTTTTTGTTTAAAAATTTTAAAATATATTTCAATTTAACATAAAAAATTTTCAATCAAAATGGTTTTTGTTTCTTACTTCACCCATGTCCCTCGAAATGTCAGGACCTGGAAATAGTTTACGAACCCGATTATGTGCGCAGGTGTTTTACCTAGAAGCCTGTGAGAGTGGGAGCATGTTCGAGGGAATACTTCCGACAAATTTAAGCATATATGCGGTCACGGCTGCCAATGCGATGGAAAGTAGCTATGCAGCGTATTGTCCATGGATGATTCCTAGTGCTCCGTCTGAGTTCGGTACTTGCTTGGGCGACTTGTTCAGCGTTTCTTGGATGGAAGACAGGTTCGTCCCTCTAATTTTCTTCGGTTTCTCTCCAATAACTACACCACAATGTTCTTGTTACTCTAATGAACTCATTTCGAACATTCAACAGTGATTTGCATGATTTAACCAAGGAAACTCTGCTCAAGCAATATCAAGTGGTACTGATCCTATAACTTTTCGTCAACTCTAGCATTTATTTCTAACAACTCTACATCGTAAAAGACGATAATGTTTGTACTATATATATATATATATATATCTTAGATTCGGAGGAGGACGGCCGTAGATAGCGTGGAGGTTTCACATGTCATGCAATACGGTGACCTGGCGCTATTAGAGAATTCGGTTTTCCTTTATCTAGGCAATAGCCTTCAAAATGACTATAATACCCTCGCAGCTACATACCCTTCTTCGTCTCTTCCGTTCTCAAGAGTTGTCGATCAACGCGATGCGAGCCTTCTCACTTATTGGCACAAGGTTTTTTCTCTTTTCTCTCGTTTAAAACGCGTGTTCGTCCATGATGTAATATATAAGACACTAATAATCTTGTTACCTAACAGTATCATAAAGCGGAAAAGGGATCGAAAGAGAAGGCCGAAGCGAAAAGGGAGCTAAGCATCGTTATTTCTCATACGAGACATGTAGACAATAGCTTTGACCGGATCGCCACAATTTTGTTCGGGGAAAATAAGTCTTTGGAAATTTTGAAGCTGGTAAGGCCGTCCGGTCAACCACTTGTTGATGATTGGGACTGCCTTAAAACCCTTGTAAGAGATTTATTATACGTATGCATATTCTATTTTATCTTTCGCAATGTAAGAGTTGATATTTACGTCAAGTTTGGTGTTGACATGTTAACAAAGGTGAAGATTTACGAGAAACAATGTGGAGATTTATCGTGGTACGGAAAGAAGTATAGTCGGGCGATTGCGAACATGTGTAATGCTGGAGTGACTTCGGAGCAAATGACAAAAGCATCAACGCAAGCTTGTGCTTTCAGCTAATTTAGACAACAATAACACGTTAGAAGATTGGCAAATAATTATAATGATAATAGCTATCATCTTGTACGTGCTTTAATATATGTTTCATATACTAAAGAAAAATGGTCTAACCGTTTATTTACCTGATTTATAGAGCACCCGCGACATATATTTCATACACAAAACAAGGTTGAATCCCTGTTTTGCCTAAAACGTCGAAATATGAACTAAATCTTTTTCAACAATACCATTCAAACCAAGAATCATGGCCATATTTGTGTAAATTGATTGGAAATTGTTACATTTATGAAGAATATAAAAGTTTAAAACATACAAAAGAATACCTTGGTGTAATTTTATGCTCTCTTGTTTGCTATCGCGATCGGTAAATATTCTGATTAATCCGGACTCGATTACTGTAGAGGTCCAGGTAAGCGGACGATCCTCTCAACCCATTTTGTTCCATACACATTATCAAAATTTAAGTCATGGGTGATCCTTAAAGAGTTGATTCTCCATCCAACTCAATCAACTGGTAGTTTGTCTCTCTTATTAATTTTGAAATGAGCATGTTGTAGAAAAACAAAGATGCTTAATTAGGTCGGAATAAAAAATATTAATGCGAGGGAATTTTACTTTTATTTATTTATACATGAGTGTATTTATTTCGGAAGACTTTTAAGTAATTTCAGTACATATTTTCCTTTATACACCCGTTTGTTATTCTAAAATGTAATATTGTATTCCTTTCATTCATACTTTCCTTTTAGACATGAACATTTATTCTTCTAAGACTTCTTCTAAATGAAGAGTCTACAATACATGGTGCATAATGACATGAACTGATTATTTATCTTATTCTTTTATCTTATAGGTTAAGAGTTAAGATGTTGTTATGTTAATTCTTTTCATTTTCTTTAAAAGTAAAATTTTTCTAGATTAACTTATCATACGTTGCATATGGCATTGCAGAATTATTGGCTTTTAAGACACAAAATTACTATTTTGCTCCTAAGAAAACCTTGTTCATGAAGGATAAAAAAAGGATGAAGGATAAAATGGGAGCAAATTCAAGCGAAAAAAATGAATAAAAATTCCGGTATTAAGAATTTGATTACATGTCAAAATGTGATTGGAAAAGTTGACAGTGAAATTAGTAGTTGAATCAGCATCAACTACTAAAATAAATAAATAAATAAATATTTGACTCTGCCGCAGTTTATAAAAACTTGCCTTCCATGAGTTGCTTGCTGGCGGGCGGGCGTTTCTCCTGGAGACGGAGACCATAAACTCCATTTCTCAGAGCCCTAACTGTGGGAGATTAAGAGGAAGGGACATTCTTTTTATGTTAGTTTTCTTTCACTCATTTACGCTTAACGCCACTCTTGTTTTGTTATTTACATTCATCTTTAGATCTTGCTTATTCTGATCGCTTTGCGTCATTTCCTTGTTTGATTTCCATTGTTGTATATCGTCTTGATTTTTCTTCGGGGGATTTTTTGTACGTTAGTTAGAATTCTTCTAAGCAGTTGAGTTCAGAGTTCCTTTTGTTTTGATCTTTGGGCTCTAATGTCAACTTCTATTAATTTCAATTTGTGAGTAATGAGAATTGCGGTTTTATTCGTTGCTGTGCGGATTGAAAACTTCTTTTTTCCAACTAAATGGAAACTGTCAGTTTGACATTATGTCTCTTTCATCCATAACCTGCTTGTATGCATTATTCAACTTCAACTTCAGATTGTCACTGGTTAGTTCACCACTTTATAACCTGAGGCATTGCAACCTCTTTGTTAACATACTTTCCAAGCATTGGTATGTCTCACGCCAATCTGTGAATTTTATTTGTGAAATGCCTTACTTTATGATATGTAATAAAGTCTTACTCGCATAGCTTGCTAGAGTTTTCCTTCTTTATTCAGCCACATATTGACTAGGTATGGTCTAGTTGAGGCAAATACTGGGATTCTATCTAAATTTTTTGGTTAAAGCTGCTGAGTTGTGTTGATGAACAGTTTTTAGTTTCAATGTAACCTATGGTGCTTGTGGCGAATCTAAAATACGTTTGAGTTTGTTTTTGTTGAATTAGAGAGTATTTTTTGGGGGTTCATACTATGTAACTTGACAAACTTTTTTGGATTTCTGGATCTTTAGCATGACTTGAAATCTTGATTTTGAATTCGTTCTTATAATTTTCTTTAGGCTCAGGTTGTATCATATAGTTGGAATTGCATATCATTTTGAGCTGCGACTATCCATCAGTTCTGTTACTTTTCAGGATTATCTACTACTGTTGAAGCCTGAAATCACACATTTTTTCATCTCTCAGTCTTGCAGTCAATCAGAAGGACTTTTAGTGTTGTGGAGTGAAGCACAAGTCTTCTACTGGACTTCTGAGAGAATCCAAAATTCAGTGACCCAGTTCAGGGGGCGACCTGCCCCAAGGCAACGATAGTATTTCTTTTCCTGTAGCTCGACGATTGAATTCCTCAAATACAATGATGATAGATAATGATGTTGAGGATGGAAATTTGGGGCCATACCAAGAAAGGCCTAGGGTTTTCCCTAGCACGCGTAGTAAATCATATGCTCCATTTGTGAGTAACATTCTCTTTTCACCTTTTTTCATATAGATTCATTCTAATGAACATGTTCCCAAGACAATGGAAAATGCATGTGTTTAAGTTTTCATATTGTATTCATTGCTAGTTGTTTGGTTGCAGACAATGATTGTTGCCACACAAATAACAATATCCATTAACCGAAGGGGGAGTTCGCTAACATGTTTTAGCGCTTAAAAAATATAAAGTTAAATGCCTAATGATTTTAATACTGCTGATACGACTTTGTGATTTATTTTTAACAGTTTAAGATTTTTTTGTTATTTGAATAGTGATGTACTTAAAATGTTCTGCTGTATAGTTTGAGCTTAATAATTTAACTTGTTTGACATCTTAAAAGTTCACACTTTAATTAAGTCATACTTTTCAGGTTTTTGAAATTGACCATTTTTCCTTGACATTCTTCTCTTTAAGGAGAAAACAGTGTGTTTACCATGGCAAACTAATTTATCTCTACAAATATGAATTTAATTGAAATTGACCATTTTTCAGTTATATCTAAATATATACAGTATGTTTCAAACAACTACCAATCTATACAATTTAGATTTCATTATTGCATGGAGTCACAAATCAATATGTAAATTTATATTGCCTCTTTAGTTTTCCATCAGGAAGAGTTTCATTGTCTCTCTATAATATCTGGTTAAAAATTTCAGTCTGTGATGTCTACCCAGATATTTGTGGACTTTGCATGAACAAATAAACTTGTCACCAATTGCATCTTTATATTATTTATGTTTTATACGTTATCACTGTCATTTTTATTTTTGTTTTTTACAATGACTAATGATTATTTTCCATGCAGATTGTTCGAGTTGTGATGGGAATAAATGTGCGGGTCCTTTTTATACTTTTGCTTTTGAATTTAGGAGCAATCTTTTATGTTGGAGCTAGTACTTCTCCAATTATCGTGTTTGTGTTTACAATATGTATCTTCAGCTTCCTCTTATCGATATATCTAACTAAGTGGGTACTAGCAACGGATGAGGGACCTCCCGAAATGGCTCAGGTACACCTCTCTCATGTAATTGGCCTACAGTTGGTCCTAGTATTTGTTTAGAGTTCTCAAAAAATTATTATTGCTGGATCACAGAACTATCCACTATCATATGCATCTTGTCTCTTGAAAGCAACTTCTGAATAAAAAATTTTGGCCTCTGTTTTTTTAGTTTCTCAGATGTTGTCCTTAATTGTCTTGAAATGCTGTTTGTTGAATTTCTGTGATCAATTGGAACTGTTTGTGAGAAAAGCTGTTCTTCACTATGTGCAGCCTCGTTCTAGTCTCTATCATTTTAAAAATAATCTGTATGACTCAGTTTCTATCTCGTATCATATATATTCTTTTTGTCAGAGTTTGTAGTCCTTGAAAACTCGATTTACATGTAAAGCAACTAGCTTCTTTACTCTGGGACTTGCTGGATTATCTTCTTGACCTTCTTATCTTATTGACTAGATATCAGATGCAATACGTGATGGGGCTGAAGGTTACTTTAGGACCCAATATGGGACCATCTCAAAGATGGCAATGTTGCTTGCCATGGCGATCCTTTGCATATATTTATTTCGTAGTACGACTCCTCAACAGGAAGCTTCTGGTCTTGGAAGGTGATCACATCCATCAAAATTAGCACCGCTCACATGCTTTTATTTATGATGTCAATAATTTCTAGTTCTGTTCATATAGGTCAACATCTGCATATAGCACTGTTATTGCATTCCTTTTGGGAGCCTTGTGTTCCGGTATAGCTGGTTATGTTGGGATGTGGGTGTCAGTTCGTGCAAATGTTAGAGTTTCTAGTGCTGCAAGGCGATCAGCTAGAGAGGCATTGCAGGTTTTTCTTTTGCACTCCACTTGTGTCTACTCTGTTCTTGACAGTTGGATGATTCCATTGCAACTGTTTCATATGATGTGCAGATTGCTGTACGTGCTGGTGGTTTCTCTGCCTTGGTGGTTGTTGGTATGGCTGTAATTGGAGTAGCCATCCTTTATGCTATGTTTTATGTGTTGTTAGGCGTGGATTCTCCGGGCTCAATGAGTGTTACTGATTGTAAGTAATAAATTCATTTCCTTGCGATTTCTAATGACAAATTTTTATCTGTTTGTTAAAATGAATAAGGTGAAGATAAAGAAATAAGAAATACTATGTGTTAGCAAGTATTGTCGATATCTTTTTCTATAGTCCGTGATCTCAAAATAACAATACAATAAGCATTTATAAAACAATATGGTCAAGTATGCATAAGTAGTTATATACAACATATGTTCTAAGCAGAACTTTAGAATACAGGTGTCGTATTCTATTTCCGATTTGGATGAGGATTTCAACATTAGTATTTAAAATGGCTTCTTGAGCTTTTGATGAGTTCTGTCTTGTTTGTAAATGTAACTCAAAGAAAAAAAATGTTTTAAATGCTTCACATTTACATTGTTAGATGCTAGAAATATATATGATGCTGGTACCTAAGTCTTTGCCAACTTGGCATAAGAAGTTTAGTGTTGGATTAGCTTTTGACTGCATTTACTTCCCATACTCTTTGACTATCTTGGATGTAGTGTTATGCAGCACAGCTATAACATTTGTTGTATCAGTTGTTATATCAGCTGATTTAAATGGTTTTTGTCTCTTATCAGTGCCTCTTCTCCTTGTGGGATATGGCTTTGGAGCTTCCTTTGTTGCCTTGTTTGCTCAGTTAGGTGGTGGGATATATACAAAAGCAGCTGATGTTGGGGCGGACCTTGTTGGAAAAGTAGAGCAGGGAATACCTGAAGATGACCCTCGAAATCCCGCTGTGATTGCTGATTTGGTACTATTCATTTTTTTGTTTCCTTGCTATTGTCGTTGTGTAATTGTACCAAATGTATTTTAAACACAGTCAATGCATGATTGTGTGGTAAAAAAGTTATTTTCATTTATTTGGTTCATTGAACTTATAAATTGTTTTCAAAAGGTTGGAGATAATGTGGGTGACTGTGCTGCTCGAGGTGCTGATCTTTTTGAAAGTATCGCTGCTGAAATAATCAGCGCTATGATACTTGGAGGAACTATGGCTCAACGTTGCAAAATTGAGGGCAAGTATATTTGTTTTTTCATTGTGATTTCCCATTAGATTTGAAGCAGTCATGTTCATCAATGAAATGTAAAAGAGTATAAATATTTAAATACTCTCTTGTCATTTGATGAATTAATGATGGCTTATGCCTTTGTCCTATTGAATTGTGAACTGTCAATGTCAGCATGTCTCATGGCCTGGGATCATCTGCAATTTATGATGCTTCCTCAAGCCTTTGCATTGACTACACTATTGTTCCATTAAATCAATCAGTCTGTATAGTGGACTCATTATGTTCATTGTCTTGCAGATCCTTCTGGCTTCATCTTGTTTCCTCTCGTTATTCATTCCTTTGATCTAGTTGTATCTTCAGTTGGAATACTTTCAATCAGAGGAACTCGTAATGCTAGTGTCAAGTCTCCAATGGAGGACCCGATGAAAATCCTTCAGAATGGATACTCTGTAACAATAGTTTTGGCAGTTATCACATTTGGTGCGGTAATGTGTCTTCTAGAATTCTCTTCCATTGATAAAGGCTGATGAAGTTTTTATCATTCGTACGTAATTGTTCTTTTATACATTGCCTGCTTGTCCAGGACATGCATTATGATCTGCCCTTTTCTATTTTGATGTGTTTTGAGTTAACGTCTGGTTTTTTTGTCCTTTCATATTGCTCTGCAGTCTACCCGTTGGATGCTTTATACAGAACAGGCACCTTCAGCCTGGTTTAATTTTGCCTTGTGTGGATTGGTTGGCATAATTACAGCTTATGTTTTTGTTTTGATCACCAAGTACTATACTGACTACAAGCATGAGCCGGTACGTACATTAGCTCTTGCCAGCTCCACTGGTCATGGGACCAACATTATTGCCGGTGTCAGTTTGGGCCTGGAATCAACAGCACTTCCTGTTCTTGTCATTAGTGTGGCCATTGTCACAGCTTTTTGGCTTGGTCAGACCTCAGGTCTGGTGGATGAAGTTGGAAAACCAACTGGTGGGTTGTTTGGTACAGCTGTGGCAACTATGGGGATGCTCAGCACTGCTGCCTATGTTCTTACAATGGATATGTTTGGCCCCATAGCTGACAATGCTGGTGGAATTGTCGAGATGAGTCAGCAGGTAACATTCATTTGTTATGTATCTTTTCAAAATGGTTGAATACATTGGGAGCCCCCTGAACTTTCAAAAGTTCCGAATAATGCCCTGAACTTTTAAAAAGTACACCAATTGGCCCCCTCAATGCCACATGTCAGAATCTGATTGGAGAGAGAAAAATCAAGAAATGACATTTTTGAAAAGTCACACCAACCAGAGGCTGACACGTGGCATTGAAAGGGGAGGGGACTGGTGCACTTTTTGCAGGGGGATCTTGATGCATTAAGCCTTTCAAAATTGTGGAACTGTATGGGGATTGCATGGTTTCTATCTTAGCTTCTGTTTGTGATGCATTCCAAATCATTTATCTCATCCAGCCTGAAAGTGTTCGGGAGATCACTGATGTTCTAGATGCAGTTGGAAACACGACGAAAGCTACAACCAAAGGTTATGCTATTGGATCGGCTGCACTTGCATCTTTCCTTCTATTTAGTGCTTATATGGATGAGGTTGCCACATTCGCTCGTGAACCTTTCAATCAGGTGGCTTCAAATTTTTGTTTTACTCAAGTAATCTTGTTCTCAATGCTTTGTTTCCCTTCTTGTTCTGATGCGCCTGATTCTCTGTCAGGTTGATATTGCAATTCCTGAAGTTTTTGTTGGGGGGTTGCTGGGCTCCATGCTTATTTTCTTGTTCAGTGGGTGGGCCTGCTCAGCAGTTGGCCGAACAGCTCAGGAGGTTGTTAATGAAGTAAGGCGGCAATTCATTGAAAGGCCTGGTATCATGGTGAGTTTCGCTAAAATGTAGGAAAAGATTATGTTCACTGTTGGATCTTGTTATATCTAAAGGTTGCATTATAATTTATTGTCCTTGCACAGGTTTAGCTTAGAATTTTCCTTCTGCTGCATTCATTTTGCTTATTCTCTTTTCTGATTACTCTTTTTCGACATCCTCATGCCAGGACTACAAGGAGAAGCCCGATTATGGTCGATGTGTTGCAATTGTAGCATCTGCATCTCTGAGGGAAATGATAAAACCGGGAGCTTTGGCTATAATTTCACCCATTGTAGTTGGTAGGTTAATCATCTGTTTTCTCTCTCAATTTTCCTTTTGATGGTATGCTTGCAATAGAAGAGCTTATTTTGGTTTTGAAAGTGGTGGTATATAGTAGATAGATAAAACCCTTGCTGTTTAGGCTATTTAAATTCTTATTATTGTTTTTTTCTGGGAATGACCTTCAGGTCCTCTACTAAGCCATGAAAGTTCAACGTGAACTAAACACTGAATGTTAGATTAGATTCTCCACCTATTATGGAATATGGAAGAAGCTAGCTAATTGTTGTAATGTCACGCAGGGTTCTGTTTGGCATATCTAATTACTTATGCATAGAATATTTGTAATATGTGATAATAATATATGTGCTATTTAAATGTTCTTCAATCATATTCTACAATTCCCCCTGATGTTGTGTTGTGTCTGATACTCTGATCGACCTAAATTGGGCTGCTGCAGTTCACTCCAACTGAACTTGTGTGCTCTCATTCCCTCTACTAAGTTATCTGTTGGTTCAAAAGAGAATTGCTAAACCCTTTTCATTCTGTATTGGTGCAGGTCTAGTGTTCAGGATTTTGGGGTATTACACAGGGCAGCCTCTGCTTGGGGCTAAAGTGGTGGCATCTATGCTTATGTTTGGAACAGTTGCTGGAATTCTTATGGCTCTTTTTCTAAACACGGCAGGTGGTGCGTGGGATAATGCTAAGAAGTATATTGAAACCGGGGCTCTCGGAGGCAAGGGTAGCGAGTGTCATAAAGCAGCAGTTACTGGGGACACGTAAGTTTTTCTCAACTTCTCGTTTTTTTTTCCGCTTTGTGGATGTGTGTCCAGTTGGTCCAATTCTGGTATTTTGTGTAGCATTTCATCCTTCAGCTCTGTGTTCGCACACCTTTGTGCACATAAACGAGTCTTTATACTTAAGTCTCAATGCAACAATAACTACCTAAACTTGTCCCAGAAAACCAACCGCCCTCCTGAACTTTCAAAGTGACCCCCTTAAGTTTCAAAAAGTGTACCACTTTGCCCCCTGAACGCCACGTATCCTTTTTTTGGTAGGTTTGACTTTTCAAAGATTCTGATTTTCTCTCTCAAATCAAAGGCCGGGTTTTCAGAATTCGGGCAACTACTAATGCATCCTGGTAGATAATAACGTTCTGAATTCCGATTCACACAAGCCAGCCTCATAAATTGCTGTATTGCTGATTGAGTAATTAGCAAGTGAGACAAACGCATTGAGGGAAAAAAACAGCTTAAAATTAGAGAAATGTGTAGTAAAATGAGTTTGGATGGTGGGCAGGGTGGGAGACCCGTTCAAAGATACGGCTGGACCTTCGCTCCATGTGCTGATAAAGATGTTGGCGACAATCACGCTAGTCATGGCTCCTGTTTTTCTCTGAAGAGTTTGTTCGTACAAGTATAGAGCATGCAGTTGCTTACGGCTTTCATTGAATTCTCTACATGTTTTTGCAAATATACACACGATAGGTGTTTTTGATGTACATCAAGGGTGCTTTGCTTGGTTACTAGTTTCTTTACCTTGATAATAAGAAAGAAGGATCAATGCATCTGATTCAAGTGCTTCACGGGGATAATGACTTATTCTTTGTAACTAATTTTAAACAATTGCTGATATGATATCTAGATGGTTATTTTTACAATTAATTTATTATTGCACAGCATGTTGCTGGATTAGGGTTATAAAAAGTACCAGGGCGATAATCGGACGGAAAGAGTGCTCCGATCTAGGCAGGATTATTGGATTTGTGTTTATCAATTTTTTAATGTATTCAATTTATAAATTCAATTAAAATATAAATATATTATAAAATGCTATAAATGATAATAATAAACACTTGAGATAAAAAAAAACTTTAATATTTGTTAATTTTTATATGATGAAAGCTCATTACAAAAATAAGTGCTCTTATTTAATTTGAAGTATATCAAAGTTCATATTTTTTTTATGATCTATGTTACATTATTTCTCGTTTTGAGATTTAAAGATACTGCGAACACTTTGATTTTGATGTGTATTATTTTACGAAAAGAGCAATATTTTATTGATTAAACAATTTGAAGTGTAAGTACCTAAGTGAAAAAGTCAGATTAGGCAGTGTTTATACGGCAATCAGACATAAATAAAAAGGATGCAATTTCCTCTGTCATGCAAGCCTACTTATCATACATCTAGGGTCAATAATAAACAAAGCAAACGCAGCGCTTTTATTAAAAATATCACGTAGCGGTTCACAATCTAAAATATTGGATTCATGATTTGTAATAATTTTTGTTATTGATTTTGGTAGACTAAACAGAAACTAAACATATATGTCTAAATCTTATATGTAAATATAACTTTTTAATATATAGAATAGAACTTATCATGACCATATTTAAAAGTTGAATATACTAAAATAAAAAATATCAATACAAATTTTATCCTTCAGATGTTGGGTTAGGGTGTAAGTTGGGTTTTATCTGTGACTGTTTCCCCATTTTCAGATAAAGAGAAGAGAGAAAATGGAACAGCCTTCCCTTCCAAATTCAAACCCTCAGAAAGCTTCCAAGAAAAAGCCGCCCACCCCTCAGGAGCTGATATCGCACTACCAATCTCAAGGCCTCGACTCTCAACAAGCTTCCGCCAAGGTTATCGAAGATCTCCAGCACGTGCTCTTTAGGGTTGTTAACAAGAACAACAAGGACCGGCTTGTCTCCGACACTCTCAGAAAGGTCGACGCCGTCCATAACAGAGTCGCCGTCGTTGATATGAAGCTCGACACGAAGCCCGGCTATGTCGATACTCTTGCTTTGGGACTTGCCTCTGGGGCTGCTTTCAGAGGTATTGAATCCGTCTGGCCTCATCTTTCTGCTGCTGTTTCTAATATTTGGACCTCTGTTACCAAACCTCCTTCCTAGATTATTTCATTTTTCTTGTTCTATGTGAGTATTTTGATGGGATTTCTTGAGCCAACTCAAACATAAAGGGCCTTAGCTATTGGTCATTTGTAATTTCTGTCAGCCTTGCAATTTGTTGGCTTCGTTATCCGGTATTCATCTTGTGTTTCCTTCTGTATTCTTCAATTTCTATGTGAGAGTTTTGGTGAGTTTTCTTGAGCCTACTCAAATGTGAAAGTTCTTAGCTTTAGTAGTGTGTAATTTTTGTTAATTGGCTTTGTATTCGGTGGAATTTATTTGATTGATCTTGCTTTTCTGCTTATATGTTTTTTGTACGTCCCCAAATCATTTAACAGGGTAGAAAATATGTTATGTTAATGGAGAGTTGTGCTAATATACTAGTGGCTGAGCCGTATACATCTTCACTGTCACTCTAATCAGCCTCTTGACCCCTTTAGTGTGTATTAACCTCCGGGTGGAGAGATAAAAGTCAGAAAA
Organism: Euphorbia schlechtendalii; assembly: GCA_949673415.1. Classification (NCBI taxonomy): domain Eukaryota; kingdom Viridiplantae; phylum Streptophyta; class Magnoliopsida; order Malpighiales; family Euphorbiaceae; genus Euphorbia; species Euphorbia schlechtendalii. The sequence continues at coordinate 5,798 of CATIWQ010075545.1, read as the reverse complement.
CTGGTAATTTTTTAAAAATCAAACCAACTAGATTTTGACACATGGGATTTAATTACATTTGCCAACTACCAAGCAATATCAAGCTTATGGGCTACTTACAAACCCCAAATGCAGAATTTTGCTGTTATCATTGTCATTTTCCATGACAATATCAAGAAAATCCTATGCATAAGTCCTATGTATGTGCCTTAAATTAATTAATATCCTTATAGCACTGCACCAAGGAGAAGTTATAATTGCAGTTGAAATAGGAAGCACTTAATATTTCCAGAAAATGTTAGACTTTAAACTCTCTGTTTGCCTATTGTTGTTGAACAAAGTGGTGATGAAAATGGGTCAAAATGGGTAAAGTTTATGCTAAAAATGGAGATGTTATGAAAGCTATGGTATTTGTTAGATGGAAGTCACCCATATATTAACTCCCTTTGCTCTATTTGATCAAAAGATTAAATTTATTGTTGTTATGTCTTTGTTAGTTAACGTTAATAAGTTGATTGTTGATGCTACTAGTTAGTCATCAATGTAAAGAAACTCAACATTAGACGTGCTAAGAAAGATTTTTTTGGACCCTAAAATTTGATCTAAAATGTACTTCTATTGTTCCAAATCCATGATTCGGAAATTTTGATTCGACTTGGCAGTTTACGATTTTGACCCATTTTCTATTTAGTTTTTCGAGTTTGACCGTTTATTCTTACTAGAAAATTAAATTGGTCCAATTTTTTTTTTTTTTAAAGAATTAGGAACATTTTAAATTCTGAGGTACCTGGGGTTCGAACCTGGTTATATCAATTTTACTGCAGTGAGATGACGTAGTTATGCCTGTTTTTTCAATTCAATTTCATACTGTAGCATGGTTATAAATTACAATGAATTTGGTTCACGTCAGTTTCAAACACACTATCAAAATTCAAACATGACAAGAAAAAATCAGTGTTTTTAAAGGCGTTTGATGCTAGTCGAGTGGCTAGGCGGATTCGTTTTTTTAAATATTTAATATTTATTAATGAATTAGAATAATAAATTTAACAAATACATAAATTTTTATATAATGAAATTAAAAATTCATGTAGCAACATTTTTCTGGGCTTTGATAATATTTTTTAATTGGCAACACTATTCTAAGCTTTAACGACACGTTTCTGGGTTTTGGCAACACTTTTTGCATTGACCGGAAAAAAGATAACTTTAAAGCTGTGATAAATTACAGAGAGAAAAAAATACCAGATAGAGAAATTGAGGTGAGAGAGAATGTTAATACAAGCAACTTATAGATTTCTCCAGATTCAGGTAGAGTGCTTTGATTCTAAGCCAAGCCGTGGTTTTGAAAGGCATGCTTGCTAAAACTTTATGTTCATATGCTTATTTAAAAATTACCCTGGCTTTCCAATGTCATTTTTGTTGTGACGTAAGTGTTTAAAAAAGTGATCTTTTGCTCATTTGATTTGAATGTGTGATAACAGAATTTGTTATAATAATATTCATTTTTGAGTTTCATTTATTTAAAGTTGTAAATGGTAATACCACGTAGCCTAACTCATAACTCCTTGTAAAGTCATCAAGCTTAGCCTTTTAGGCTCAATTGCTTATAATTTACTGATTTTTAATTTTACCCTTAAAATTTGGATAGCTTGCACAACTCTTTTAACTACTACATAGATGTTCCTTGTCGTAATTCATAAACGTGAGACTACATTTCACCCGGACCCGGATCCGGATCCTGACTTCGCCACTGATTATATGTGTATAGACTTGCATGGGATTATCTAGCAAAGGTTAGCTTTGCTCTTGATGTCTTGGCGTCGAAGGAACTCGAATCTGGAAGACAACACGAGTTAAAGTGACCATGCCGGGGTCAGCGCTTAAGTCAACCGATGATTAAATGTGTATAAATGGTAATTAATAGATTTTAATTCCCCACATTGTTTGGTTGTGTGTTTTATTCGGGGAAGAAGGTGATAATGTGACATAACTGCTACGACTAAGTGTCATTTGAATGTTGGGCCAAAATGGGCTTGTTGTTAATGGGCTTGTTGTTGACTATTTGATTTTGTGAGCCTTTTTAGGCCAATATATACATATGTTTTATAGGGCATCTATTATGCACCGTGGTGATTTTTGGAGTCGTGATGTTTTCTAGAAGAGAAACAGAAGATTATGATTGTAAAGAGAAACAAACAGAAGAAAACAACAAACATTCAAAATCTATTCTACATAAATGCATATATATCATTTCATTTTGGATGATCAATGATATCAACAACTTGATCTGCAAACACAAGCAATATTCATAAATTGTTAAGATAAAGCCCAAAGCTGTGTCTCTTTCATTGTCTTGATATTCGGTTCATTTGTCTTTTTTGCAGATATATAATCCACAACTATCATTACATTACAATCCTTTTTATTCATTTCTGGTCAAAATTCATCAACCCTTTCCTAAAGTTGGTTCAGAAAATCAGATATCACCTTAAACTTTCAAAATGATCAGTTACGGGTAAAAAGGATCGGTTAACCCCCTTAACTTGATAAAAATGAATCAGTTTGCCCTCTCCTCAATGACACATGTCAATTTCTGGTTGGAGAGATAGAAATCAGAAAAATGATATCTTTGAAAAGTCAAACCAACCATATTCTGAAAGGTGATGTTGAGAGGTTAACTGGTGCATTTTTACCAAGTTAGGGGAGTAACTGATTTTTTTACCAAGTTAAGGGGGGTAACTGATCCTTTTGAAAGTTGAAGGTAACATCCGATTTTCTGAGCTAACTTTAGAGGATGTTAATATATTAAGCCTTCATCTTTTATAATTATATTTTAATCTAAACATATATCTATTTATATTCTCCTTGTGTGCTTAAAAAATTCTCATAAAGTGATTCTAGTTAGAATCCGGCATGTTACGGACAATACTTAATATACTTCTGGATCATTTTATATATTCAAATGTTTTTTAGTATATAATTTAAGATTTGGTGTCTGACTTATTCAATTTATGTGTACTTGACCTATCATCAAATTTTAGAAAAGCAATTTAATGAACAATTGAGGTTGACAAGTTTATATGATCAGCAATCATAATGATACTTCAAATGATGATATTAATGTTTCATTTTTATAATTTGTGTCATAAGATAAACCTTTATATACTAAAATTGAAAAGATCATGCGACAACTAAAATACATCAAACATTACTACACCTTTTCATCTTGGTGAAATCACGTGGGCTTGGCTTTCTTTGCCACGTTGCTCATCTCATTCATATTTTTTAAGCTACAATCATTTCCCTCAAAAAATGGTCAAACACAAAATATGCACCGAACTAATTTTTATTCATTATATAATCAACAAAGAAGATTCTCATAAGAATTCTTCAGTTTTAATTTGTAGTGCCTTGTGTGCTATCTATTTCACTAATAACTCAATTATGGCTGATCAGATCCCTAGCGTGTATCTAATATAGAAATGATTACACTAAATCGCAACATATTACATAAAATTGTATTAGTATTTATTAATAAACTTGAAACGAATTCGAAAAGTACATTTTTCATGTCAAATATCGAAGATCCAAAAATGATTTTTCTTGTATGCAAATGTCAAGATTAAATGTAAAAACAATCAGGATTGGTATCAAATTTCTTCGAGATATATGTCGAATTACTCTGTTTAAGTCGATTTCCTCCGGGGTATGTCCTTATAAGAAGGAAATTTTTCAAATAAAAAACTGTTGTTTTTGCAGGTAATCTATATGTAAATTTGTGATTTCAAATTGCCTAATAATTTTGAAAAATAATTGTTGGCACATTTGAAGTTTACATTGTTGGTAATGTAAATATAATTAGCCTACAATTGTTCCACGTATTTCTGCATATTTCTTTTTTGTTTTTCTTTGTGTTCATATTTCAATATTCAACCATGTTAGGCCTTATTTTGCACTATAAATACCATGCATTGCATGGGTTTAGAGACATCAAAGAATTTAGAAAAATTGTGTTTTGAGAGATATAGTCTTTATAGAATATTTGTGTGAGTTCGGGTGTATTTGGGTTAAGGGTTTGAGTGTTTTGTTTTCCCCACTTCTTTTGTATTGTTATTTCTCGATTAATTAGTAGAATTTTTTGTTGTCATTATATTCTTCCAAATAAATATTTCGTTCCATTGCCGGGGGTTATTTCCCTAACAAATTGGTATCCGAGCCAATTAATATTTATTTTAGAATTTTACTATGGCAACAACAAAATTTGATATCGAGAAATTTGATCGCTCTGTTAGCTTTGCCTTATGGCAAGTCAAGATGAAAGCAATCTTGACGCAGAATGGATTATACTAGGCGATGATGGAGGAATTGCCCGAAACAATGGCAAAAGATAAAAAGCAAGACTTGGAGGAAAAAGCACTAGCTGCCATTCAGTTATGCTTGTCAAACGAGGTCCTTCGTGAAGTCATCCATGAGAAGACTGCCAAACTCGAGTCTCTCTATTTGTCCAAAAACCTCACCAGCAAGCTTGTGGTGAAGCGTCGTCTTCATATGCTTCATATGGTAGAAGGTACATCCTTAAAGTCACATCTTGATGATTTCAGTTCCATTCGATCTAGAAAATTTGGATATTAAGCATGAAGATGAAGATAAAGCTTTTATGTTGCTGAGGTCTCTACCTCCTTCTTTCAAGAATTTCTAAGAGACTTTGATTTACAGTAAAAACACTTTAACCGTGGAGGAAATTAAAGAGTGTTTGTATTTTAAAGATCTTATTGATAAAGAGCTTTCCGGTGAAAGAACCGATCTAGCAAAAGGTTTGATTGTTCGAGGGAGATCCGATACACGAGCTCCCAGTAGTAGCAATGGTTATCGTTCCAGATCAAAGTCAAAATCTCGATACAGTAATTTGACATGCAATTAGTGTAAGAAGAAAGGGCACATAAATTCTGAATGTTACAAGCTCCAACGAAAGAATAAAGAAAAGAGTCATAGAGATGATAGCCCTACCGAAGATAGTGTTGCAGAAGATGAGGTAGACTGCGAAGTCTATGCCGTGTTCGATGATGGTGCCAGATCTGGACAATGATGGATTTTAGATTCAGCTTGCTTATTCCATATTTGTCTCCACAGAGATTGGTTCTCCTCTTATGAGCCAATAAATAGAGGAGTTGTGTTGATGGGCAACGATCATCCTTGTAAAGTTGTTAGAATTGGTACTGTCAAAATTAAGATGCATGATGGTGTTGACAGAACCCTGACAGATGTGCTGCATGTTCCAGACATGAAGAAGAACCTCATCTCACTATCTACTTTAGACGACAACAATTGCAGATTTTCTGGTGGAGGTGGAGTTTTGAAGGTTTTGAAAGGCGCCCTTGTTGTAATGAAAGCAAGAAAAGTTGGAAGATTGTACGTGCTACAAGGATCAACAACCAAAGGTGTTGCTGCAGTTTCCTCTTCCATGTCAGATTCAGACATTACCAAATTATAGCATATGAGGCTTGGCCATATGAGTGAAAAAGGCTTGTCCATGCTTAGTAAAAGGGGTCTACTTTGCAGCCAAAGTACTTCCAAGCTTGAGTTTTGTGAGCATTGCATTTCGGTAAACACAAACGAGTCAATTTCAATGGTGGTGTTCACAGAACAAAAGGTACTTTAGATTATATCCATTTAGACCTTTGGGGCCCCGCACGTGTTCCTTCTAAAGGTGGAGCTCGCTACATGCTTACCTTTATTGATGACTATTCGAGAAAGGTTTGGACTTATTTCTTGAAACACAAGAATGATGTCTTTACCATTTTCAAGCAGTGGAAAGC